>MU744811.1:28277-58725 GCA_026770625.1 Nicotiana glauca | reverse complement strand
GGGGGGGGGGGGGGGGGGTTATGTAAGGTAAGGATTTTCTAGTTTAAGGGGGTTCTGAAAAAAGAGAGAGTTTTGAGGGATCTTTCGGGCAGATTTTATTTGAGAGAAAAATTAGGGTTCTAGGAAATGTTTTCTTCTCCTCTGGTGTTCATCTTCGGTTTTTAGTTTAATTCCAGACATAAAAAAAACTACAAATATTGGCTTCTTTTAGTTTGATATTCGATCTCTGTTTTCTTAATCTTTAAATCTGAATGTTCACTTTTATTATGGAGTTGGATTGAGTTCGAGAGTCGAAGTCATTCTAATCGTCGATTTCTTGCTGATCGAGGTTTTGTTTGTGGTTGCTAGTTTCTATTTCTCACCTGTTGTTACTCCCAAATTCAAGGCCGGATTTGTTTGTATTGGATTCCAAACAAAATTAATCAAAGCTTCGCGCAATAAGGTTCAATCTCTTTCTCTTTTCTTATATCTGTTTGGATGTTGACTGAAAATACAATAAGAGCCATGGGAATCCATTTATTAAAGTAGTTCGTTGATTAATTCCATTAGAGGTTGAATTTGGAGTGTCACGACCCAAACCCCGATCGTGATGGCGCCCAACACCTTGTTAATCAAGCCTGACCTTTCGAACACTCTCAACCCCAAATACGAAACTCCTTATCAGCTATTAGAATTTAAATCATAAGTTAAGCAAAATTTCAATCTGTGATAATAATAAAAGGAGTACGGAACCATAATAATAACAATACAGCCCCTATCAGATCTGGCGTCACGAGTCAGAGCCTCTAGATACAACTGAGCAATATCCTATACATATGAAAGTATAGATGCGGAAGAAAAAGGAAGACAAGCGGAGAAATCGGATCCTGCGGACTCCAGGAAGCTACCTCAATGACTCCGATAAAATAGAATGGGCAGCAACAACAACTCAGTTATACCTCCGGGATCCTTGTATCTGCACATAAGGTGCAGGGAGTAAAGTGAGCACTCCGACTCAGTGAGTAATATCAATAAATAACAACTGAAAGTAAGAATTCTCGTAAAAACACTACACAGTTCTATAACCAATAGTAAAGGCAGTAAATAACAGCTAAGCAGGGGAAAACAGGTGAATATCTCTCAAAGTCCGGCTATTTACCATATATTGCTGCGGCGTGCAACTCGATCGAGTAATAGTATATACTGCTGCAACCTGCAGCCCGATCCAATAATAATAGTCGACTGTGCTCACTAAGGATGTGCAGACTCCGGAGGGGCTCCTACAGCCCAAGCTCTATAATACTGCAGCGTGCAGTCCGATCCATATACTATATCACTGCGGCGTGTAGTCCGATCCAAATAATATACTACTGCGGCGTGCAGTTCGATCCATATAATATACTACTGCGGCGTGCAATCCGATCCATATATGTTTATATATATATTGCTGCGGCGTGTATCCCGATCCGGTGTATATCAAATACCCTCACTATGGGGTCCTTGACCCCTCTAAGTCAATACAGACTCGGCCTCTCGGGCCCACTCAGCTAAGACTGGGTTTCCAACCCCAGGTATTCCTCATTTAGAGTGTGATTTGCTAAGACCGGTTCATATTATGTTTTACAGTTAAAAATATGACTGAGAGTATGATTTCAACAAATAAAGTGAGGTGAACTCGCACAACATGCCCCCGAAGGGTTCTACAGATCGGCACAAGGCCCCAAACAAGGCAACTAGCCCAAAATATACTGATATTAATTCAATCTCAGTCAAAAGTACAGTGGAGTCATCAATCGGGATGGACCGAGTCCGAATCCCCAGCGGTAACAACACCACGCTCCTCATACAGCGCGTATCTCATCTCAACATAGCACCAAGTAGTGCAAATACGGGGTTTCAAACCATCAGAATATCATTTATAACCATTACTCACCTCAAGACAGCCGAAATCCTAGCTCGCCTTGCGCTTACCTCGCAAATCAACCTCTTCATGCGTAGTATGTGACCAAAACCACAAGGAATACGCAATAGGCTAATGAATCATAACCCAATCGAAAAGACTCGAAAAATGACAAAAATCACGAAGTTGGCAAAACCCGAGCCTTGGGACCACTTCTCGAAAAATTATGAAATTCACATCACCGGATTCCTCGTCTCGCCACGAGTCTATGCATATCAAATTCATCAAAATCGAAGTTCAAATGCCCCTTCAAATTTCAAATTTCCATTCCAAAAACCAAGCCCTAGTTCTTCCAATTATTACCCAAATTTCCAAGAATTAAAGGTAGATTCTTCAATAAAATAGCGTTTCTAGGTCACGAGACTTACCTCCAATCAATTCCCGTCAAAACCCTCTTCAATTTCTAGCAAAAAGCTCTTGAGGTGGTCAACAATGGAGGAAAACAATGATTGGGTCGCGGATGAAATGTTTAATAAAAACCATTCTGCCAAGGCATTTTACTCTACACTAACGCGGCCACAACCCACGCGTTCGCGATGACCAAATAATGAGGCTGCCAGAAATGCCCTTCTCAAACGCGGCATATCCCACGCGAACGCGAAGGCCTGAGACTTAAACTAACGCGATCGCGAGCCTACTAGACGCGAACGCGTAGGTCAAATTCTTGGCCCCTCAAATTTCCTCTATGCGAACGCGATACACCTGCTGCGAACGCGAAGCTTCACCTATCGATACTATGCGAACGCGACCAAGGGGACGCGAACACGATGAAAAATTCCAAGACCTCCGATTTCTCCTTTACGCGTTCGCGACTCTACCCACGCGAACGCGATGGGTAAATTTCTGCAACCCTTCAGCTGAAAAACCTGCAACATAACAAGTCCAAAAATGGTCTGATTGACCACTCGAAATCACCCCGAGGCCCCCGGGACTCCAATCAAAAGCACCAACATACCCCAAAACATCGTACAAACTTGTTCCAATCATCAAAACACGTCAAACAACGCCAAAATCATCAATTCACCACGGATTCAAGCTTAAGTTTTCTTCAAACATCCGAAGCTCACCTTCGAACAAAACCCCGACCAAACGACGTCCGAATGACCTGAAATTTTGCACACATATCCGAAATCACTTAACGGATCTATTGCAACTCTCGAAATTCCATTCCGACCCCTGGATCAGAATCTCACCTATCAACCGGAATTTGCCAAAATTCAAACTTCGCCAATTCAAGCCTAATTCTACATCAGACCTCTAAATTCAATTCCGATAGCACTCCTAAGTCACAAATCAACCCTCGAAGCTAACTAAATCACCAGAATCCACATCCGAGGCCTCTAACTCATAAGTCAACATATAGTTGACTTTTCTAAAACAAGCCCCCCTTTAAGATATTATTTGCCTCATTTCCAACTAAATCCTATCCAATTCTACCCGATCGACTCAAATATTGACATTGAAACATAGACCAACATAATATGAGGAAAACGGGGCGGTAACTCACGTGACAGGTCATCACATCCTCCCCAACTAAAACAAACGCTCGTCCTCGAGCGGGTCAAGAAATATACCTAAAGCCTCAAATAGGTGAGGATATCTGCTCTGCATCTCCTGCTCAATCTCCCAAGTAGCCTCCTCCACGGGCCGACCTCTCCACTACACCTTCACCGAAGCTATATCCTTTGATCTCAACTTCCGAACCTGATGACCCAAAATAGCCACTGGCTCCACATCATAGGTCAAATCATCATCCAACTGAACTGTACTGAAGTCCAACACATTAGACGGGTCCCCAACATACTTCCGGAGCATAGATACATGACATACCGGATGAACTCCCGACAGGCTAGGTGGCAAAGCAAGCATATAGGCCACCTCCCCAATCCTCTTAGGAATCTCAAAAGACCCTATGAACCGCGGGCTCAGCTTCCCTTTCTTCCCAAACCTCATAACGCCCTTCATGGGCGAAACCTTCAACAAGACCTTCTCGCCCACCATATAAGATAAATTTCGAACCTTTCGGTCCGCATAACCCTTCTAATGCGACTAGCTGTACGAATCCTCTTATGGATCACCTTCACCCTTTCTAAGGCATCCTGTACCAACTCTGTCCCCAATAACCTAGCCTCACTGGGCTCAAACCAACCCAATGGAGATCTACAACGTCTCCCATATAAAGCCTCGTACGGTGCCATCTGAATGTTGGAATGATAGTTGTTGTTGTAAGCAAACTCTGCAAGTGGCAATAACTCAGCCCAAGAACCTCCAAAATCAATAACACAGGCTCGCAACATGTCCTCCAATCTCTGAATAGTACGCTCGGACTATCCGTCCGTCTGAGGATGAAATATCGTGCTCAACTCCACCTGTGTACCCAACTCCCAGTGAAAAGTCCTCCAAAACTGGGAAGTGAAATGTGTACCTCTATCCGAGATAATAGAAACTGGGACCCCATGCAATCAGACAATCTCCTAAATGAAATCTCTTCTAACCGCTCCGAAGAATAGGTGGTACACATCGGAATGAAGTGCGCGGACTTGGTCAGCCAGTCCATAATCACCCAAATCGAATCAAACTTCCTCGCTGTCAGAGGGAGACCACTCACAAAATCCATAGTAATCCTCTTGCACTTCCACTCGGGAATATCCAAGCGCTGAAGTACACCACCGGGCCTCTGGTGCTCATACTTGACCTGTTGACAGTTGAGACACCGAGCTACATAACTCATAATATCCTTCTTCATTCTCCTCCACCAGTAATGCTATCTCAAATCCTGATACATCTTCGCGGCACCCGGGTGGATAGAACATCGCGAGTTGTGGGCCTCCTCCAATATCAACTCCCGAAGCCCATCCACATTGGGCATGCAAATTTGGCCCTACATCCTCAGCACGCCATCACTATCAATAGTCATATCCCTGACATCATCATGCTGAACCCGGTCCTGAAGGACAAGTAAATACGGATCATCATACTGGCGCTCTCTAATGCGGTCATACAAGGAAGACCGAGAAACAACAAAAGCCAACACCCGACTAGGCTCTGAAATGTCTAACCTCACCATCTGATTGGCCAAATCCTAGACATCAACTGTAAAGGGCCTCTCCCCAACTGGAATGTACGCCAAGCTACCCATGCTAACCGCCTTCCGGCTCAAGGCATCGGCCACCACATTGGCCTTCCCCTGGTGATACAAAATGGTAATATCATAATCCTTGAGTAACTCAAGCCACCTCCGCTGACTCAAATTAAGATCCTTCTATTTGAACACGTGTTGAAGGCTGCGATGATCAGTATACACCTCACAAGATACGCCATATATGTAGTGCCTCCAAATCTTCAAAGCATGGACTATAGCAGCCAACTCCAAATCATGTACAAGGTAGTTCTTCTCATGGGGCTTCAGCTGACGAGATGCATATGCAATAACTCTACCCTCCTGCATCAACACACATCTGATCCCAACTCTAGAAGCATTACAATACACAATATAAGAACCTGAAGCTGATGGCAATACCAACACTGGAGTCGTGGTCAAAGCTGTCTTGAGCTTCTGAAAGCTCTCCTCGCACTCCTTGGACCATACAAATGTAGCACACTTCTGAGTCAACTTGGTCAATGGCGATGCAATGGAAGAAAATCCCTAAACAAACCGGCTATAATACCCTGCCAACCCAAGGAAACTACGAATCATCGTGGCTGAGGTCGGTCTAGGCCAACTCTGCACCGCCTCTATATTCTTCGGATCAACCTGAATACCATCACTGGACACCACGTGCCCCAGGAAAGCCACAGAACCAAGCCAAAACTCACACTTGGAGAACTTTGCATAAATCTTCTCCTCCCTCAGTCTCTGTAATACCACTCTCAAATGTTGTGCATGCTCCTACTTGCTACGCGAGTACACTAAGATGTCATTAATAAACACAATCACAAATGCATCCAGATACGGCCGAAATACACTATTCATCAAGTGCATGAATGCGACTGGGGCATTAGTCAGCCCAAAAGACATAACAAGAAACTCATAGTGCACATATCTAGTCTTGAAAGTCGTCTTCATAATATCTGAATTTCTAATCTTCAACTGGTGATAGCCTTAACAGAGATCAATCTTAGAGAATACCCATGCTCCTTAGAGCTGGTCAAACAAATCATCAATACATGGTAGTGGATACTTATTCTTCACTGTCACCTTGTTCAGTTGCCTGTAGTCAATACACATTCTCATTGTGCCATCCTTCTTCTTCTTCACAAATAGGACCGGTGCACCCCACGATGACACACTAGGACGAATAAACCCCTTATCTGGGAGTTCCTAAAGCTGCTCCTTCAACTCCTTTAACTCAGCTGGTGCCATATGATAGGGAGGAATAGAGATAGGCTGAGTTCCCGGCACTAGATCAATACCGAAATCAATGTCTTGTCCGGTGGCATGCCCGGCAGGTCCACTGGAAACAGATCTAAAAATCCCTCACAACGAGAACAGAATCGAGGCTAGGAGATTCAGCTCCGACATCTCTCACAAATGGAAAATACGATAGACAACCCTTCCCAACCATCCGTTGCGCCTGTAGGAAGGAAATCACCCTACTAGGAACATAGCCAATCATGCCATGACACTCAATCCTCGGAACACACGATATAGCCAATGTGACTGTCTTGGCGTGACAGTCTAGAATAGTATGGCACGGAGATAGCCAATCCATTCCCAAAATAACATCAAAATCTACCATGCTCAACAACAACAAGTCAACTCGGCTCTCCAGACCCCCAATAGTAACAAGATAGGACCGATATACGTGGTCCACAACAATAGTATCGCCCACTGGGGTAGATACGTGCACATGTAAAGCAAGACACCCTCGGGTCGTACCCAAATGATGACCAAAGTATGAATATATATAGGAATAAGTAGAACCGAGATCAAATAAAACTGAGGCATCCCTGTGGCAGACTGAAATAATACCTGTGATAACAACATCTGAAGCAATAGCATCTGACCGACCCTGAAGAGCATAGAATCGAGCCTGACCACCACCCGATCAGCCTCCCCCTCCGGGGCGGCCCCTAGCTACTTGTCCCTCACCACTAGCTGGCGGGGCGAGTGCTGAAGATACTAGGTGAGAAGATGAGGGTTGGCCCCTCTGCTGAGATAAACTGGCTGCACGGCGAGGACACTCCCTCCGCATATGCCCGAATTCACCATACTCGTAGCAACTCCCGGGTGCTGAGAACTGGGACTGAAGGGAAACCCTCGCGCTAGAGTGGCTAGCTGATGCACTCGGCCGGGATGAACCCTGAACAGATGGGGCATGAGACGAACTCTGCGCTGGAAGTGCACTGAGAGATGGCTGACTCTACTGAGAGCCCTGATAACCCCTACTAGAAGATGACCCACGATACTCAGAGCGAGCTATATGAGGAGGCTTGAATGATCGACCTCTGCTCTACTGGAACTAACCCCTAGACGGGGCATCACTGAAGCTCCCAGAATCTTGAGGCTTCTTGGCCTCCCAGTCCTCTCTATCCTGATGGCGAGCCAACTCAATATCACGAGCAATATTAACTGCATCCTCAAAGGAAATACCCAGGACTCTCTCTCAAGTCATCAGAATATGAAGGTGATAGTTAAGTCCATCTACAAACCTCTTGATCCTCTCACTGTCGGTCGGAACCATCCGTGAGGCATGACGGGCTAACTCAGAAAATCTCGCCTCATACTGGGTCATAGTCATGTCTCCCTGTCGAAGCCACTCGAACTGCCTACACAGCTCCTCCCTCTGAGACCGTGGTACCCACTTCTCCAAAAAGATAGTGGCGAACTCCTGCCATGACAATTACGTTACACCTATCGGCCTACGCCGCTCATATGCCTTCCACCATGTGATGGCAGACCCAGTGAACTAAAATGCGGTGAATGCTACCCCGCTGGACTCCAGAATCCCTACCGTCCGAAGCATACGCTGACACTTTTCAAGAAATCCCCGGGCATCCTCACCCTGAGCACCACTGAAAATTGGAGGCTGAAGCCTATTGAACCTCTCGAGACGATGTTGCTCATCGTCTAGCATAGCCGGCACCACAAAGTCCTGAACTGGTACCACCGGCTGAACTAGAGCTGCTCCCGGTATCTGTAAACCCTGCGTCACATGATCGGATGTGCGAGCAGCAGGGGTCTGGCTGAGACTACCTGGGCCAGGCCAGTGCAAACTGATAATATCTGGGCCATGGTCTCATGGAGACCCGGAATCACAATGGGCACTGCTGGTGCCTGCACAGGTGCTGCTGGAGCATCAACAACTGGAGTCTGGCACTGAACTAAGGCAACTGGTGGGTCAACAGATGCTGTCTCTACTACTCTGCCTCGAACACGACCATGACCGCGTCTACGACCTCGAGGGGGTGGTACTGGTGGTCGTCCTCCACGTCCGGTAGCACGGGTTCTCACCATCTACGAGAGAATAAAATACAGAAGTTTAGTTCCGATATCAACAAAGTCGCATAACAAGAATTTCAAGAATATGAAGTTTTTCCTAAAGGTTCTGCAGCCTCCCGAGGATAAGTACAGACGTCTCCGTATCGATCTGCGAGAATCTACTAAATCGGTTCATGATTCGCGAGACCTAGTAACCTAGGCTCTGATACCTACTTGTCACGACCCAAACCCCGGTCATGATGGCGCCCAACACCTTGTTAGGAAAGCCTGACCTTTCGAACACTCTCAACCCCAAATACGAATCTCCTTATCAGCTAATAGAATTTAAATCATCAGTTAAGAAAAATTTCAATCTGTGATAATAATAAAAGTAGTACGGAAACCATAATAATACCAATACAGCCCCTATCAGATCTGGCGTCACTAGTCAGAGCCTCTAGATACAACTGATCAATATCCTATACATATGAAAGTCTAGATGCGGAAGAAAAAGGAAGACAAAAGGAGAAATCAGGTCTTGCGGACGCCAGGCAGCTACCTCAATGACTTCGATAAAATAGACTGGGCAGCAACAACAACTCAGCTATGTCTCCGGGATCCTTGTATCTGCACACAAGGTGCAGGGAGTAAAGTGAATACTCCGACTCAGAGAGTAATAGCAATAAATAACAACTGAAAGTAAGAATTCTCGTAAACACACTACACACTTCTATAACCAACAGTAAAGGTAGTAAATAACAGCTAAGCAGGGGAAAATAGGTGAATATCTCTCAAAGTCCGGCTATTTACCAACACTGCAGCGGCGTGTAGCCCAATCCAGTAATAGTATATACTGCTACGACGTATAGCCCGATCCAATAATAATAGTCGACTGCACTCACTGGGGGTGTGTAGACTCCGGAGGGGCTCCTACAACCCAAGCGCTATAATATTACGGCGTGCAGTCCGATCTATATAATATACTACTGCGGCGTGCAGTCCGATCCATATATATTTATATATATACTGCTGCGGCGTGCAGCCAAATCCGGTGTATATCAAATACCCTCACTATGGGGTCCTTGACCCCTCTCAGTCAATATAGACTCGGCCTCTCGGGCCCACTCAGCTAAGACAGGGTTTCAAACCCCAGGTATTCCTCATTTAAAGTGCCAATTGCTAAGACCGGTTCATATTATGTTTTACAATTAAAAATATGACTGAGTATGATTTCAACATATAAAGTGAGGTCAACTCGCACAACATGCCCCCGAAGGGTTCTACAGATCGGCACAAGGCCCCAAACATGGCAACTAGCCCAAAATATACTGATATTAATTCAGTCTCAATCAAAAGTATAGTAGAGTCATCAATCGTGATGGACCGAGTCCGAATCCCCAGTGGTAACAACACCACGCTCCTCATACAGCGCGTATCTCATCTCAACATAGCACCACGTAGTGCAAATACGGGGTTTCAAACCTTCAGAACATCATTTATAACCATTACTCACCTCAAGCCGGCCGAAATCCTAGATCGCCTTGCGCTTCCCTCGCAAATCAACCTCCTCGTGTGTAGTATCTGACCAAAACCACAAGGAATACGTCACAATAGGCTAATGAATCATAACCCAATCGAAAATACTCAAAAAATGACAAAAATACAAAGTTGGCAAAACCCAAGCCTCGGGCCCACTTCTCGAAAAATTAGGAAATTTACATCACCGGATTCCTTGTCTCGCCACGAGTCTATACATTTCAAATTCATCAAAATCGGAGTTCAAATGCCCCTTCAAATTTCAAATTTCTATTCCAAAAACCAAGCCCTAGTTCTTCCAAATTTTTACCCAAATTTCCAAGAATTAAAGGTAGATTCTTCAATAAAATAGCGTTTCTAGGTCACGAGACTTACCTCCAATCAATTCCCGTTAAAAACCTCTTCAATTTCTACCAAAATGCTCTTGAGGTGGTCAACAATGGACGAAAACAATGATTGTGTCGCGGATGAAATATTTAATAAAAACCCTTCTGCCCAGGCATTTTACTCTACACGAACGCGGCCACAACCCACACGTTCACGATGACCAAATAATGAGGCTACCAGAAATGCCCTTAGCGAATGCGACATCTCCCACGCGAACGCGAAGGCCTGAAACTTAAACTAACGCGATCGGGAGCCTACTAGACGCGAACGCGTAGGCCAAATTCCTGGCCCCTCAGATTTCCTCTAGGCGAACACGATACACCTGCTGCGAACGCGAAGCTTCGCCTATCGATACTACGCGAATGCGACCAAGGGGACGTGAAAGCGATGACAAATTCCTAGACCTCCAATTTCTCCTCTACGCCTTCGCACCCTACCCACGCGAACGCGATGGGTAAATTTCTGCAACCTTTCGGCTGAAAACCCTGCAACATAACAAGTCCAAAAATGGTCCGATTGACCACCCGAAATCACCCTGAGGCCCCAGGACCCCAACTAAAAGCACCAACATACCCCAAAATATCATACGAACTTGTTCCAATCATCAAAACACGACAAACAATGCCAAAATCAGCAATTCACCACGGATTCAAGCCTAAGTTTTCTTCAAACTTACGAAACTCACATTCGATCAAACACCCGACCAAACGACGTTCGAATGACCTAAAATTTTGCACAAATATCCAAAATCACCTAACGGAGCTACTGCAACTCTCGGAATTCCATTCTGACCCCCGAAACAAAATATCGCCTATCAACCGGAATTCAGCAAAATTCAAAATTCGCCAATTCAAGCCTAATTCTACACCGGACCTCCAAATTCATTTCCGATCGCACTCCTAATTCACAAATCAACCCTCGATGCTAACCGAATCACTGGAATCCACATTCGAGACCTCTAACTCATAAGTCAACATCCAGTTGACTTTTTCGAAACAAGCTCCCCTTTAAGAGACTATTTGCCTCATTTCTAACTAAATCCCATCCAGTTCTACCCGATCGACTCAAATACTAATATTGAAACATAGAGCAACATAATATGAGGAAAACGGGGTGGTAACTCATGTGACAACGAGCCAGGTTGTCACATGGAGTTAGCCTTCAGTTTCAGTTCACGTTTGGAAATGATATTTTACATGCCGTTTGTTGTCTGAATCCTACACTCACTGTTCTGATTTTCTTGAGCATGTTTAGTTAGCAAAAGTTAATTCGAATGGTCGTTGTCTATGCCTTGAATGCTTTAGCTATTAACTCAGAACTTAATTCACTGTTTTTCTCTGTCATTATGATTGTCAAATGAGTCTGAATCACTAATGTACATCCCTATGGTCTTATCTTGGTTACCTGATTCCCTTTTACGAGTGATTTCTGGTGCTAGAATATTTCGACCGTAGTTAAATTGTTAAGGTCGTATGCCTGCTCGTCGATGCCTAAATCTTTCTGTTCTCTTCTTTTGAACGAGCATAGCAGCTTGTGCTTGGATTTTGTTGTTATCAAAAGATTAATCAAATGACTTTAGGAAGGTTGAAACGGCTTTTCCAATCTCTTGGAATTTCATGAGTTTAGTCACCTTCTTCATGTTATGATTCGCTCGAACCCTTATATGTTCGACTGAGAAATGTTGGACTTCACGACCATTAGTTTAAAACATGAACTGTTGGTGTACCTGTGTGCAATTTTCCAGAAATAATCATTGCCTGCCTCTTTAGTTTCTATGCATGTTAATTGGCAACGCTTAACTTCATCTAAAATTAAAGCTTCCAATCCATGTTTCTAAGGTCTGCATTCCTGGTGCAATTGTTGAACCCCACTGATTCTAAGTTGTATTTGTTTAAATTTTAGTCAACGAGTTTGTTGTCATCTTTGGATTAAATTTTCATGTTTGTCCCTCTTCTTTGCTATTATAGTTTGGTGATGTTTGATTTACAGTAATCATATGAGGCTGCTAATTGTTCTGGTTTTTTGTTATCTTAGTTATTTTCTCATATAGTGAACCCCATAAATTGTTCTCACGGGCCTTATTCGTTAAAGTCGATACATGCTGCTTCTAGGATACATGAGTGAAGTTGTATATGAAATTCAGTGGAATGTTAAAAGTAGTTAATTGTTGGATTATATTCGTAAAGAAACCTGTTGAGAATTGTTTATACTGTTGGTGTAAGAACAGTTACATGCAAAGGGCCATATAATCTTTTTTTTGCTTTTCTGGAATACGGTCAAATCCACTAGGAATAAATACCTTGCCTCCTTTTACCGATTGTTTGTCGCAGAAATATGTAACTTTACAATTCATATTTTTATGTGGCTTTTCTTATGCTTCATCAGTAGAAATAAGTACAAGTACTTAGAATTCCATTATCAACATAGCTTCACCCCTCGTACTGTTGGTAGTTTGCACTATTTTACTGGTTAGCATAATTGAGTATACATTCGCGTAACATCATCACGATTCTAAAAAAATAATCCGGAGTATGCGTTCGTGCAACTTCGATCAAACTTTCTCAATAATAATAAATTTGTTATTAGTATAATCCCCTTTAAATAAGTGTAGTATTTTTAGGCCGAGGTTTGCCATCCATAATTAAATCACATATGGCCCTCGTATTAATTTCTTATGACTTAGATATAAAATCACAAATGTCGTAGTTTTGCTTTAGGCACGTTTAATATATTATCGTGGTTGTCGACACGTTCGCTTGAAATGATTACGATTTCTAGAAACCAAATCGGAGTATGCGTTCGCGCAACTTCGGCCAAATTTTCTTAATAATAATAAAGCGTTATTAGTTGTGGACACGTTTGCGTGACATGATTTTGACGCACCAAACAAATGGGTACACGTACACGTGGCCCGTTTCAAGTTTATTTTCTTAATTTAAAAGAAGTAAAGGGTAAATGCACCTAGGTTCTAAAATCGGTAATTAAACAATTTTTATAAGCCAAGTATGATCAAAGCGACAGTACTAGAAACACGAAACTTGGAAATGCCTAACACCTTCTCCCGGGTAAACACAATTTCTTACCTGGATTTCTGTGTTCGCAGACTGTGTAACAGAGTCAATCTTTCCTCGATTCGGGATTTTGAACCGGTGACTTAGGACACCATAAATTATCCCAAGTGTTGACTCTGATTTTAAATAAATAATCCTATTTTGATTGTCACTTTAATTTGGAATAGCCTTCCAGGGGTAGGTAAAAGGGAGGCGTGACAGCTCTGGCGACTCAGCTGGGTACAAGAACTAGAATCTCTGGTTCAGGGTTCAAGAATTCGGGCTTGTTAAAATGATTTTTACTTGGCTTCGTTTATTGTTGATATTACTGTATTTAGTGAACCATTTGTGCTAAATGCTATCTGTTTACTGCTTTATTATTGTTTGAACTGTATATACTTGTCTTTTTAAGCCACCCCTCTGAGTCTTCTGGAAATGTTCATTCGCGAGGCCCGCTTTTTCTGTAGAAATTATACCAAATAGAATGAGGCTGTGCAAGCGACAAGGCCAGGTAGACTTCAGTGCTCCCGGTACGTCGCCCCGTCTTCAGCCCCAGTTGTCCGCTCGGGTACCCCATGTCTAGACCAAAACCCTAGGATGTAAACCTAGAAAAATACAGCTTCATGCCGGATCCCTAGTAGGAACGTTTATTTGCATCATGTGCATTTGACTTAGGGGACTCATGTCCAGTTGTCCGCTCGGGTTAAAGGATCATTTGGGTTAAAGGATCATTTGGCAGACCATCGATAATTGAGGGCAAATGGAAAAAAAAAAGAAAAAAGAGAGTATTAAGTGTGAAAATCAAGCAAGTAGGGCCCAATTATGTTTTCTGTCACATTATTGTCAAGAAAACAAAAGTGCTTGAAAATTCAAAAAAACAAATTGCACTTTTTCATCATTTTTCGAAAATCGGAAAATAAAAAAAAGGAATAAGAAGAAAATCCAAAAATATTTTACATGTTTCATAATTTTTCAAAACAAAAGACAAAAAATATTTTTTTCTATGAATTAGTTGTTATTTTCATTTCTCGACCATATCCAATCTGCCCGAACTACGCTTACATGATTCTCATCTTTCGGGGCGTGATACATAGGCAACTCACCTAGTGTCCGGTATTCCTAGTAAATCTTAGGTTCTTGGTTTTGCGGGGTCTTAACCAAATTTTACACTTCTAGCCACTTTTTGGCCAAATAAGCCATTTTACAAAAGTAAATCATGTCTTGCATGTGTCAAGTAGGGAGTATTATTGTCTCACATAGTGTTGGTTTAAAGTTCTCATACAGGTGTGGATCTACTTACCGGAGTTTGAGCATTATAGACACCTCGATACCATCCAATTAGGTTCGTTCAGGAGTTGCTTAAGGAGATTTTTCTTTTTGTGTTTTGAGTCTATTTTTCTTTTTATGTTATCTATTACCTTCTAGTTTTGTACACTAATGTCAATTTTTTTGTTGTTGTATTTTTTATTTTTTATTTGGAAAGGTGTGGTGTAACTCAAAAATCCAAAAAAAAATATTTTGTGTTTCAGTTAGAATTTTCTTTAGAAATACAACTCCTAGAAATCAAGACAAAAAAAGTGAAAACAAAGTTTGAGGTGGTTTTATTTTAGAAAATTAGTATCTAGAAATTTAAAAAAAAAACTATACTTCCTTTAGTATATATGGACTAAAAATTCAAAAAGAAGAGAATTTTCTTTTAATCTTTAAAAGGTTTTCTTTAAGGTATTAATTCTAAAATTCAAAAATATTTTTCTTTTGAGATGTTTCTTTGGGAAATTAGTGAAAAATAAAAAAAAAATTATTTTTATGAACTTTAGGACATTGTACACAGAAAAAAAACATACTTTATCTTTGTTTATCATTAGAATTTCTTCTTTAGGCAATCAAAATTGAAATCCAAAAATATACTTTTCATTGCTTGTTTCGAAATCTTGCGTTAGGATATCAAATGAAAATTTGAAATATTTTTCTGTTGTTCATTCTTTAGATTTTCTTCCTAAAAATAAAAAATATTTTTCTCTTTTAGGGTTTTGCCTTAATAATTTCCCGTAGAGTGTTTGCTTCAAAAAGAAAAAGAAGCAAAAAATGTATATGCTCGTTAAGCTTAAGTTTAGGATAGGTTATAGAACATTGAGTCTAGAAAATTCAAAAAAAAAGATTTGCTTCTTTTATTTCTCTTTTCCTATCAGAGTAGTCATTAGGGTAAAAAGAAAAGAAAAGAAAAAGAAAAAAAGAACGCCAGTTTGTTTCCTTTACTCCTGATCTTCCAGAACTACATAAAGATATGATTCATGCAGGGTCATGATACGTAGGCAACCTACATAGGGTTCGATCGAATCATTATTTTTATTAAAAGGAAAAGGAAAAAAGGCAAAAAAAAAGAGGAGGAAAAAAAATAAAATAAAAAAGAGATGAAGTCATTGGATATGAGAAACGAGAGGGAAGAAAAAGAGTGATAATCAGAAAGAAAAAGGGGAAGGAAAATGAGAGAGCTAAGAAGTGCGATGAAAGAAAAGAAAAGAGAAGATTCAACTGGACAAATTGGGATGATGCCAAGTTACTTTATGACCCTCAAAGTCATTCTAGAACCATTAACTGTTGCTAGGTGCATTGCACGCAATGTGATATTTTTGTTGTCAAATGTCCTAACGCTAACGGGATGACCCCATTTTGTTCCCTTTATCTTCATAGCAGAAAGGTGGTTGGTTTGTGGTTTTTAAAGTGGTAACTCTTCTCTACAATACAAAGTGAAAAGGCAATGGCAGACAGCAACATAATTGAGTTGCTTGATACAGGTGCCCAATAGCAATTGTTAGAACAGGACAATGGGTTGGTTGAAGAGGTAAAGATGTTGAGACAACACATGGTGGACATGTATCCGCCTTGGATGATTGGGAAGGCACCACCCCCGCCACCACCTAGCTTCGTAGATGTCGCCCTTACCCAAACTCCGGACATAATGCTAGATGATCCTCCATACTCTCCAGATCCACCCTCTTATCTCCAAGCTCATGATGGCCAATATTACCCTTCAGAGGTTGCCCACAAGGTTCCCTACTAATACAAACAGGGCCCGCAGGATGAGCCTCATGTTGAAAATGAAAATTTCACAGGAAGAGAATGGAAAGATAGGATACCTAGGAGGTTGAAAGGCATTGAACAATCCATGAATAACAAGCAAGGAAGTGGAGACCAAAGGCAGCATGGTTTACAAAGAACTGTTTGTGTCCCCTAACGTTCGCCTGCCCGCGGTATTTAAAGGGCCAGAATTTAACTTGTACGATGGGTGTGGATATCCGATAGCACACCTGAGCATTTATTGCAATGAAATGAGAAGTGTTGGAGAGAAAGATGACCTGTTGATGGCCTATTTCGATAGGAGCTTGACAGCAGCATCTTTGGAATGGCATAATCGTCAAGATGTCGGTAAATGGCCTACATTGGGTGCCATGGCTCAAGATTTTGTTCGATACATTCAATACAAATTAGGCGTTACCCCAGACCGCTCTTCCATATCTAAAATGAAAAAGAAGTTAGAGGAAAGCTTTAGAGAGTTTGAGCTCAGATGGAGGGAGTAAGTTGCTCGAGTCAGTACCACGATTGGTGAAGAAGAAATGGTTAAGCTTTTCCTATAAGCTCAGGGGCCCACCTACTTCAGTCTTTTGATCCCGGCCTTGGGAAAGCCTTTCAGTGATGTGTTAAAAATGGTGGAGATGGTAGAAGAGGGAATCAAGTCAGGAAAAATCATGAGTTGTTCGACATTGAAAGATACTACGAAAGACATTCAAAATATCCTAGTAAGTTCGGGGGAAAGAAAGAGAAATAGAAAAGATGATCTGCTGGGCATTCTTGCTCAACACTTCCAGCCTCGACATCGGCCCCATAGATATCCTTGCGCACCAGATGACCCTCCCCAATGTTACTTCTCTCTACAGATCTCCCAAAGTCATACATCAATTTCCCAGTACCCAGCTCCACGAAATGGCTATCCACCCCCAGGAGCCTACCGAAACCCCCTGGATCAGGTTTCCGGCCCAATCAAGCATTTAAGAACAAGAGGTTGTAGAAGAAGAAAACCTTCACTCCATTGGGAGAGTCATATGCCAGTCTATTCTAGAGGCTAAGGAAATTGGACATGTTGAAGACAATTCAGATAAAAATGCCAAACCCTCTTCCAAAGAAGTTTAGTTTTTCTCAAAGTTGTGCATATTGCTCAGATGCCCTAGGGCATGACATAGAGAAGTGTTGGAATCTAAAGAAAGCAATTCAGAAGCTTATTGATGCAGGTGACATTGTCGTGCAAAATCAAGATACAACAAACGCTAGCCAAAGTCCATCGCCTATGTATAATGAGACGCATATGGTTGGTATGATTTATTTTAAAAAGGAATATGGGAATTCTTATGAGATCCTTGTAGGTCCACGTGCTACGAAGCTTTTAGCACTATCCGAGGTTGATCCTAAGAACAAACGGGAAAAGGGAACCAAAAAGCAATTTGTAAATAACAATGTGATGGAGACTTGTGAAGGTCCGAGTTTTGTTGATGCAAAAGTCAGTGGCTAAGATGTTGAGTTGGGTGATTGGAAAGACGCTCTTTTTTTGGTTAGCCAGGGAGGAGTTTTGGTGGTTCATTTTGTTGTCATTTCTGTTGTCCGGGTTATTTTTAGGGTTGTAATCCAGATATTGTCTTGTGACTCAAGCCCTCCTATCCTTTCATTTTGCCTAGTTTGTTTAGTCATAGTGGCTCGTTTAAGTGTTGTCTAGGTTTGTTCTAGGTTTCTAACCCCAGATTAGTTTGTTTTTTTTGTTGTCCAAACCTTTCACCATCTGTCCAATGCAATTTTCTGTTTTCTATAATTTCTAGTCATTTTTGTTTAGTTCTCTTTTCTTTTTATAGTTCTTTTCCTGTTGACTCTAGTGACATGACATGCATGCGTAATTTTTATTCTGGTCTCAAAAGTTAGTTAGTCATGAAACATTGAAATAATTTTGAAGATGATAGGGGGAATTGAGGGAAATAAGAACAGATTTGGACATTTTGAGATCATTTGAAGCTTGAACCATGTGAAACATAGGCAGATAGGACGTAAGGAAATAATATTGGAATGCATCACGCTGTATCAGATTGAAGCTAACGGCAAGTTTGCCCCAAATTAGGAAGGGTCGTTCGTGGTAACGAAGAGTGTTGTCCAATGGTGCTTTAAAATTGACAAATGTTGAAGGCGGATGTGTGGATATGGTTATCAAGTCTGGTAAAATCAAAAGATGTTACAAATATTTTCCTTGGTTTGTTTAATTGTGTAGTTTACACTTGGCATGTTTTAGAGCTTAGAATGACGAAAGCATTTTGTTCTTCTATCTAAATACTTTATCCTTCGTTACCCCTTTGAGTCTTATTTATTTTCTTTCATACCCCGCTCTCAGAATCAGTAGCGCAAGTGTGAAAGATAAGTAAAAGAAAAATAGAAAATAAAAAGAATGAAAAGAGAGAGAATAAAAAAGAAGAAGAAAAGGGAAAATAAAAAAAAAGAAAAAGAAGAAAAAACAACAAAACAATAAAACAAAAAAAGTGAAAAAGAAGAAAGAAAAGAAAAGAAAAGCAACAGGAAGAAAGAGAAAAGAGAAAATCACACTAACAAAGCAATTTCTATGTTTTGAACTACGTTAGACCTGATTCATTTTAAGGATACGTAGGCAGCCTCACGGTTCGGTCCCATCAAAACAAAAATCCCAAAAGTCCCCAAACAAAAAAACTGGGGCAGAAGTTGCGGATGTGGTGAGAAATCTGATTCCAAAAGTTGTAATTTTGAACCCCATTTGAATTGTATTAAGCCTTTGATACCCTTTCATTCTAACCCAATCCAAAATCCCATGTTACGATCCAAAGAAAGACCTTCTGATCAGACTTCGAGAGATGCCAAGTCGAGCAAGTAGAGGTGATTCATGTCAGGGGCAACACTCCGGTCCAAGCGAAAAGAATAATGGAAATGAGAGAGTTTTATTGGTGAAAACCCTCACGTGCACGGTAAGGCGACGAGAGCTGAGAGAAATAAAAAATGAGACAGTCTTATTGGTGAAAACCTTCAAAGGCACCTTGAGGTGACTGTAAATTTAGGGAAAGAACAGAAGGAGAGAGGCTTGATGGTGAAAACTCTTCGGGCACTACAAGTAGAATAAGGATTGAGAACCAGATGGGAAATCACCAGACGGAGATTGTGAAAGATGACTAACGACGGAGCATCGAAGCCCAGTTTCACGGTTTAGGGGTATAACAGGAGCTAAACATCATATTTGCTTAACAGAATAGGCCGCAGGTGCACATCATGGCCATTAGAGTTGGTATCCACATCCGATAGGTTTCTACTTTGTAGTTTTCTTGTTAGGAGTCATCTCTTTCCGTTGTCCTTTACTCTGTTCCTTTTGTCTTGTTTACTTCCCCTTCCTGAGTCAGTTTGGTCGTAACAAGTGAGAAATGATTTCAAAATTTGCCACCAGCTTTCTAATTGCACAAAACGGGACCTGTTTAACATATCAAAGCATCATAAGTTAGGAAAGAACAGCAAGCACACTGAGTTGGTAACAATCAACATGATTTGGGATCCTTGTGAAATACAAAGGCTTGGTACATATCAATTCTCGAACAATGCAATAGATAAAGGGTTAGGGTGAACAGGTCAAAGGTATTTCCTGTGATTAGATTGACAAAAGGGTGGTAAACCAGCGACGAGCAAGACCTTCCAAGAAGAAATCAAAGTTATCATGGAAAATGAGGGAGCCGTAGACCTCAACGACAGAACCAGTGGTTTAAGTCAAGAAAGAACAGCATACGCAATGAGGGGGTGACAAGTGCCATGCTTTGGGGTTCATGTGAAACACAAAGGTTGGTAAATATCACTTTAGGAGCAATGCAACAGATAGAAGGTATTGGATTTGAACGGAGAAAAGGTATTTTCTATGTTGAGGATGACAAAGGAAGTGGTTAGTTAAGGAACAAGCAAGGTCTTCGAATGGAAACCAGTTATCATGGCAAGTGAAGGAGCAACTGACCTCAAGGCCAAGGCTAGTAGTCTAAGTCAAGAAAGAACAACATACACACAGAGTGGGGCAATGGACATGCTTTGAGATTCATGTGAGACACAAAGGTTGGGTAGATGCCAGTTCATAAGCAATGCAACAAATAGAGGATATTGGGTCTGCACGGAGAAAAGGTATTTTCAATGATAAGGATGATAGAGAAAGTGGTTAGCCAATAAACAGGCAAGGTTTTTGAGTGGAAATCGGTCATCATGGGAAGTGAAGGAGAAAACGCCCTTATAGTCAAGGCCACAAACCAACCACCATATTTTTAAACTGACAAGATTTTTCTTTGATTTGAAATAGGGGCAGAAAATTTTGTTTGTTTCAGTTCCTCTGTAGGGAAAAAGAAAGCACCAGACATGTTTGACTTTTTATTTTCAGGACCTTCCTGGAAAATAGGACCTAGTTTAAATTTCAAAAAAATCATGAGTAGCATAATTTAGCATAAATATACCTCAAAGGAATATAAGTTAGCTTCAAAATTTGCATGTTTAAGATAGGATTCAATTACGAGTTTTCAGTACCCTCATGAATAATGGGACGTCGTTTTAAGATTGCCATTAGATAACAAGATTTAGCATAGGTGCTGTTTTAGGGTAGTATAATTCAGCCGTAAAATAGTCTCTCTTAAGATAAAACTTGATTTTTGATTTTCAGGACCCTCATGGATAATAAGGAGTAGTTTTAAGATCCTCTTAGATAACAAGATTTAGCTGAAGTCACACCTTTAAAAGATATAAATTAGATTTGAAATTGTCGTTTAGTTCAGAGTTGTCAGGACCCTTTTGAATATTTTGTAACATTATTCCGTTTAACACTCACATATGTGCCCAGCTACCAAATTGGGGCAGAAAAATTTTCTTTCTTTTGTCTATATTTGTTGAAATCAGGTACCCACTTGGAGAACAGGGAGAAACAATTCAATTCAGTAGTCAGGCGCCCACCTGGAGAGCACGAGAATACAATTCAAGTTCCGCAATCAGGCGCCCACCTGGAGAGCATGTTAATACAATTCAAGCTCAGCAGTCAGGCGCCCACCTGGAGAGCATGAGAATAGAATTCAAGTTCAACAGTCAGGCGCCCATATGGAGAGCACGGGAATGCAATTAAAGTTTAGCAGTCAGGCGTCCACCTGGAGAGCACGAGAATACAGTTCAAGCTTAGCAATCAGGCACCCACCTGGAGGAAAGAAAATTTATCTCAGATTACAATTCAATTCGGCAACAAAGGGATTTCACCGGGAGAATACAAGTCAACAAGGAAACAAGAACCACAAGAGCAAGTCTGAAGATATAGATAGAATTTCTTGTAATTCAATGATCATAGTTTAGTCTAACTTCTTTTATTTTGACATGGTGTAATAAGGAGTTCAGTAAGCGGTAGCAGCAACAACAACAATAGTAAAATCACAGCTTCATGATAGTCCCAGCTTCCAAATATTCCCGAACTATACTGACCCGATTCCTTTATAGCCAAGGATATGTAGGCAACCTCGAAAGTAGGGTGCGGTCAAATCTTTCAAAAATGCTTCCCACGGAGTATTCAAGCGGACAAAAATTGCTTGTATTCGCTCACTTTATCTTTGCACAAAAACTCTTCCTGTTTCTGAGCAAAGAGGGGCAGCTGTGAGCACGTGATTTTTGCCCTATAGGAATTACTCCCATAAAACACAAGGAAAATATTTTTTTTCTAATTTTATAGGATTTTGTGGAAATTTCTGCTAATTAATTGCATTTTTTCTACATGTTTATTTTTATTAAAAATCATTAAAAAAAAGCCAAAAAATACATTGCATTCACATTTAGGATTTAATTTTGTATTATTGGATTAATTAGTAATTTAGTTATTTTACAACAATAGAAAATAAAAAAATAGAACTTTTTTCGTTTTTCTTTTAATTTAGGATTTAATTAATTGTTGAAAATACTATGTTGAGTGATTAATTTGGTAAGTTAATTTAGTTTAGGAATTAATTTAGGTCTTAATTTTAAGTTGAAAAACAAGGTTGGAAATTAAAAGAAAAGGAAAGAGCAACAAGGGGATGACTTTGGCTTAGCCTAGAAAAGTTCCACCCAGGCCCAACCCAAAACGCCCCAACTCGTCTAACTGACCCAACCCTTCCCAATTATAACACAAAATTACCTAGAAAACCTATATAAAAAATGGAGAACTGTTCACTCTCTTCTTCACCTCGAATCCACTCCAAAAAATCGCCAAAATTCAGGCTAGTGAGCCCCAATATCACAACCACTCGTTCCCTCGTTCTCTCCTCTTACCATTTCTAACCGTTTCTGATAAGATTCCATCCCCCCCATATGCTCTCTTTGATTTATTGCATATTTTTCACCTTTCAGATGAAAATGAGGAAAAATGGGGAGCGTTAGATTAGATTCAAGTTGATCTATTCCCTCCATTTGTCTCCTTTGCATCAGAAAAGGGATAAAATCAGTTTTGGGAGAGGATTTCTTGGCAAGGAAGATTTCTATAAAGGTGAATAGAAGGTTTGAGAATTGGGGGGGGGGTTATATAAGGGAAGGATTTTCTTGTTTAAGGAGGTTCTGAAAAAAGAGAGAGTTTTGAGGGATTTTTCGGGAAGATTTTATTTGAGAAAAAAATTAGGGTTCTAGAAAATCTTTTCTTCCCCTTTGTTGTTCATCTTCGTTTTTTAGTTTAATTCCAGACAATAAAAATGATAAATATTGGCTTCTTTTAGTTTGACATTCGATCTGTGTTTTCTTTTATCTTTAAATCTGAATGTTCACTTTTATTATAGAGTTGGATTGAGTTCGAGAGTCGAAGTCGTTCGAATCGTCGATTACTTTCTGATCGAGTTTTTGTTCGTGGTTGCTAGTTTCTATTTCTAATATGTTGTTACTCCCAATTTCAAAGCTAGATTCATTTGTATTGGATTCCAAACGAAATTAATCAAAGGTTCGCGTAATTAGGTTCAATCTCTTTCTCTTTTCTTATGTCTGTTTGGATGTTGATTGAAAATACAATAAGATCCATGGAAATTCATTTATAGAAGTAATTCTTTGATTAATTCCATTAGAGGTTGAATTTGGAGTTAGCCTTCAGTTTCAGTTCACGTTTGGAAATGATATTTGACATGCCATTTGTTGTCTAAATCCTACACTCACTGTTCTGATTTGCTTGAGCATGTTCAGTTAGCTAAAGTTAATTCAAATGGTCGTTGTCTATGCCTCGAATGCTTTAGTTGTTAACTCAAAAGTTAATTCACTATTTTGCTATGTCCTTATGATTGTCAAATGAGTCTGAATCACTAATGTATATCCTCATGGTTCTTCAATTGGTTACCCGATTCCCTAGTACAAGTGATTTCTGGTGTTAGAATATTTCGACCGTAATTAAATTGTTAGGGTCGTATACCTGCTCGTCGATGCCTAAATCGTACTATTCTCTTATTTTGAACGAGCATCGCAGTTTGTGCTTGGATTCTATTGTTATCAAAAGATTAATCACATGACTTTTGGAAGGTTGAAATGGCTGTTTCAATCTCTTGGAGTTTCATGAGTTTAGTCGCCTTCCTCATGTTATGATTCAATCGATCCCTTATATGTACGACTGAGAAATGTTAGACTTCACGACCATTAGTTTAAAGCTCGAACTATTGGTGTACTTGTATGCGATTTTCCAGAAAAAATCTTTGCCTACCTCTTTAGTTTCTATGCATGTTAATTGGTAATGCTTAACTTCATCTAAAATTAAAGCTTCCAGTCCATGTTTCTAAGGTCTGCATTTCTGGTGCATTTGTTGAACCCCACTAATTCTAAGTTGTATTTTTTTAAATT
The DNA here is from genome assembly GCA_026770625.1 of Nicotiana glauca. Classification (NCBI taxonomy): domain Eukaryota; kingdom Viridiplantae; phylum Streptophyta; class Magnoliopsida; order Solanales; family Solanaceae; genus Nicotiana; species Nicotiana glauca. Next base: position 34,502 of record MU744811.1, on the reverse strand, counting down.
TTAGTCAACGAGTTTGTTGTCATCTTTGGATTAAATTTTCATGTTTGTCCCTCTTCCTTCCTATTATAGTTTGGTGATGTTTGATTTACAGTACTCATATGAGCCTGCTAATTGTTCTGGTTTTCTGTTATCTTAGTCATTTTCTCATATATTGAACCCCATAAATTGTTTTCACGAGTCTTATTCGTTAAAGTCGATACATGCTGCTTCTAGGATACATGAGTGAAGTTGTATATGAAATTTAGTGGAATGTGAAAAGTAGTTAATTGTTGGATTATATTACTAAGGAAACCTGTTGAGAATTGTTTATAATGTTGGTGTAGGAATAGTTACATGCAAGGGGCCATATCATCTTTTTTTTGGTCTTCTGGAATACAGCCAAATCCACTAGGAATAAATACCTTGCCTCCTTTTACTGATTGTTTGTCGCGGAAATATGTAACTTTACGATTCATATATTTATGTGGCTTTTCTTAAGGTTCATCAGTAGAAATAAGTACAAGTACTTAGCATTCCATTATCAACATAGCTTCCCTCCTCGTACTATTGGTAGTTTGCACTATTTTACTGGTTAGCGTAATTATGTATACATTCGCGTAACATAATTACGATTTAAAAAAAAATCAGAGTATGCGTTCGCGCAACTTCGATCAAACTTTCTGAATAATAATAAATTGGTTATTAGTATAATCCCTTTTAAATAAGTGTAGTCTTTTTAGGCCGAGGTGTGCCATCCATAATTAAATCACATATGACCCTCGTATTAATTTCTTATGACTTAGATATAAAATGACAAATGTTCGTAGTTTTGCTTTAGGCACGTTTAATATATTATCGTGTCTGTCGACACCTTCGCGTGAAATGATTACGATTTTTTAAAAACCAAACCGGAGTATGCGTTCACGCAACATCGGCCAAAATTTCTTTATAATAATAAAGTGTTATTAGTTGTGGATACGTTCGCGTGACATGATTTTAACGCACCAAATAAATTGGTACACGTACGCGTGACCCGTTTCATGTTTATTTTCTTAATTTAAAAGCGGTAAAGGGTAAATGCACCTAGGTTCTAATATCGGTAATTAAATAATTTTTATAAGCCAAGTACGATCAATACGACCGTGCTAGAACCACGAAACTCGGGAATGACTAACACCTTCTCCTAGGTTAACAGAATTCCTTACTCGGATTTCTGTGTTCGCAGACTATATAACAGAGTCAATCTTTCCTCGATTCGGGATTTTGAACTGGTGACTTGGGACATCATAAATTATCCCAAGTGGCGACTCTGATTTTAAATATATAATCCCATTTCGATTGTCACTTTATGTTAGAATAAAACTCTCTTATACCCTTTCGGGGGTAGGTAAAAAAGAGGTGTGACAGATCTGGCGACTCTACTAGGGACAAGAACCCAGAATCTCTAGTTCAGTGTTCAAGAATTTGAGCTTGTTAAAATAATTTTTACTTGGCTTCATTTATTGTTGATATTACTGTACTATGTGAACCTTTTGTGCTAAATGCTATCTATTTACCACTTTATTATTGTTTGAACTGCATATAACTGTCTTCTTACGCCACCCCTCTGAGTCTTCTGGAAATGGTGCACATATTTGTGTGGACCCTTTTTTCTGTAGAAATCCAAATAGAACGAGGCTGCGCAATCGACAAGGCAAGGTAGACTTCAATGCTCCCGGTACGTCGCCTTCTCTTTGGCCCCAGTTGTCCGCTCGAGTACCCCAAGTCTAGACCAGAACCCCAGGATTTAAACCCAGAAAAACACAGCTTCATACCGGATCCCTAGTAGGAATGTTTGTTTGCATCATGTGCCTTTGACTTAGGGGACTCAATACTGGGTATGGGTCCGTCTAGGACAGGTATACCCAAAATAATAGACCATCTTGATGCATCTTATGTGGTACATGTTACATTCCTTCAAGGGTAAAAGGATCATTTGGCGGACCATTGATAATTGAGGGATAATGAAAAAAAAAAGTATAAAGGAAAATAAAAAGAAAAAGAAAAAAAGAGGGCTAAGTGTGAAAATCAAGCAAGTAGGGCCCAATTATGTTTTCTGTTACATTGTTGTCAAGAAAAAAAAAGAGCTTGAAAATTCAAAAAAATAATTTGCACTTTTTCATCATTTTCCGAAAATCAAAAAATCAAAAAAAAGGAAAAAGAAGAAAATCCAAATAGATTTAACGTGTTTTATTATTTTTCAAAACAAAAGACAAAAAATATTTTTTTTCTGAATTAGTTGTTATTTTTATTTCTTAACCATATCCAATATGCCCGAACTACGCATACCTGATTCTCGTCTTTTGGGGCGTGATACGTAGGCAACTCACATAATGTCTGGTCTTCCTAGTAAATCTTAGGTTCTTGGCTTTGCGGGGTCTTAGCCAAATTTTGCACTTCTAGTCACCTTTTGGCCAAATAAGCCATTTTACAAAAATAAATCATGTATTGCATGTTTCTAGTAGGGAGAAGTATTGTCTCACAAGGAATACTTGTCCGTAGCTTTCTAACTTAGTTTCTTTCTCAGGATTTAAATAAAAGTCTAGGATCAAAACTTGACACTTTGTTGAAGATTTATGTGAAACATGATGAAAGGAACATAGAGAGAGAATCTAGTGTTCCAATTACAAAAGATGGAGTTGACGATCATTGTTGTGGTAGAGAGCATACTGTTACAATTAAAAAGTTGCAGGTGGTGATGAACATGATGATATGGATGTGCATGCAGAATTTCTGTATGAAAGCAATTTTAGAGATGCACATCTAGATGATGAAACTGAGAACGTCACTGATATTGGGAAAGGTCAGATATATATTTTGATTTTTTTATTGAAATTTATATTCAATAGCGTAATACATATAAACTTTTTTGTGATTATAAATATTTGTAGAATCTATTGATGGAGTGGAAGTTCAAGATGTAGGAGAATGTCAAGACTAGGAAAATCCAAAAGAGACAAGAGTAACAGAAAAAAATTGTAAATGTGGATTGCAATCTTTGGAGGAATTAGAAAGTCCATTGGGGACACGTGTCAGTGAGATTGTATGCAAATTCTTAGAAGGAACATATGATTTGTCTACACCTCTGTCATACAAAGAGAAATTTGGAGTTCAAACTTGTGCCAATCAAGGTAAGATTTAATTTTCATTATATATTGATTGTTAGTTTTAGTGAACTATTAGAATGGGTATTAAGTGCAAATGTTACAAAATATTTTGAGCTGCAAAGAAAGAAGTTGGAGTGGAGTATCAAGAGAAAAGTGGAGTACAATCTCAAGACGTTGAAAATACGGAAGGAACAAGCAGAAGTGAGATTGTTTCCAAGTGCATAGATGGAACATGTGATCTCTCAACACCTCCCTCTCTTACCGATAATATCGGAACCCAAGAAAATGCAATTGAAGATAATGATTTAATTGAGATGATCTTAACTATTGAAAACGGTTAGACAATATTGTTTTTAATTTTATACATGTTTCTTTTAATCAAAGATTAGTAACAAGTACTAATTGTGTTAGCTCTTGTAAATATTTTGCAGAATCTTGTGAACTTGCAACTGAAGAACATGGAGAACAATTGCAAGATAAAGAAAATGTGCAGTTAGAAGATAAAAAAAATGACGCGAGCAATATGTTAGATGAATTGTCTGTTTAAAAAACACAAGAAGGCAGTATGAATAAGATAGGTATTAATTGTGTCCTAAATATTATATTCATTATTGAAATTTTGTCTCTTCATTTGACGACTTGCAGCAAACTAATATATATATATATATATATATATATATATGAAGTTATTAACCAATATACGAGGTAAAGAAAGAGAGATAGTATTGGTTATGATGGTCCGTTATTTTCTATTCTTAGTCCTACTCCTCCAAGTACACAAATGAGCATTGATGGGAGTCTATGGAGGTTGAAGGAAATGTTGAAGAAGAGCTCGGTCGAGGTAAAAAGGAACAAGAAGCTTAGTTGGAAGTTGAAATCTCCCTTTGATTAGCAAAGAAAAACAAGAACATCGATGGCAGAGAATCAAAATACTCCCAAGAGTTCAGGCTGGATAAAATTATCATATACACACAGGATTGAACGATTGATCTGGTAATTTTTTTTCTTTTATGCATTTTTATTTTTGTATATGTGTAATCGCGATCAATATTGTGTCAAGTATGTGTGAAATTTCAAAAATGATCATTATAAGTCGATTCACTATCGAATAAGTAGCATATTTTTGTGATGCTGTTATTCTGAACTTTTTGGTATTGAAATATGAAATGTGTTTGTGGTTTAATCAATATATTTGATTATATAAGGGTATTTCATAAAAATAGTTGTAGGAATTCTTAAGCTAACTATATTTATGAATTTTCAGTTAATTGTGTTCATAAAAGATAAGGACCAAACGACATTAACTTTTGAACTTGAAACTCAAAGTTAAGGACTGCGTGTCCTTAACTTTCGACCTTGAAACTTGAAGTTAAGAACCATGTGTCCTTAACTTTGGAACTTAAAAGTTGAAGTTCATGACCAAGTGTCCTTAACTTTTCAACTTGAAAATATAAGTTAAGGGTTGATTGTTCTTACTTTTTTACCTTGTAACTCTAAGTTAAGGACCAAGTATTTTTAACTTTTGAACTTGAAACTATAAGTTAAGGACTACCTATACTTACCTCTTTAACTTGTAACTCTAAGTTAAGGACAAAGTGTCGTTAACGTTTGAACTTGTAAGTCAAAGTTCAGGACTAAGTGTCCTTAACTTTTGAAATTGGAATTCAAAGTTAATGACCATGTGTCCATTAGTTTTGAACATGAAACTTGAATTTCAGGACCAAATATCCTTAACTTTTCAACATTAAACTATAAGTTAAGGATTACTTGTCCTTAACTTTTTAACTTGAAACTTGAAGTTAAGGACTAAGTGTCCTTAACTTTTGAACTCCAAATTTGAAGTTCAGGAAACATTTCAACTTGAAACTTTAAGTTAAGGACTGCTTGTCTTTAACCTTTTTACTTGAAACTTGTAGTTAAGGACCAAGTCCCTCCAATTTACTGTAAGCCCTAATCTTTATTTTCCTTTTCCTTCTTTATAGTGTAATAATAGAAGGAGATCGTGTGTTCGAGTTTGATATTTTGCGTAATTTTATGATCTATTGGAAAGGAGATTTACAGTATAAGGAAACAATCAAAAGTTTTTTGTCAAACAAGCAGTGGAAGAAGTTGAGAGATGGTATTTTCGGAAACTTTTTCCAATTACAAAGTGTGTAGTACTGTGGTAAACTTATTCACTGTGTATTGCTTTCAGAAATTTTAAATAATGACCCTGATTCGATGAAATTCAAAGTTTTTGACCGTAAAATTAAGTGTACACGTGACGCATTTCATATAATTACTAGTTTGAAGTGTTATTCCTCATCGGAAATCAAAGGTTTACATGAAAAAAAGAATAGGCTTTCGAAAGTATATTTTCCCAAAAAGGATAGAGTTGAGTTGGGTGATTTGTTTAATTTTATTACTAGTCACCCACATGGTACAACTGCATCATTTGTAGGCAGCGATGATGATGCTGTGAAGTTGGCAATAATTTATTTTGTTGAATCTATTTTGATGGGCAAGTAGAAGAATAGGAATGTGTCCGAGCAGATAATGAAAATTGTAGACGATGATGAACTCTGCTCTTCTTTCATCTGGGGCTCTCTTCCTTATGAAAATTTAATCATTGAAGAGTTGTTTGAAGCCAAATGAGAAAGAGAAAGACAAAGATAAAGACAAGGATAGCTACACTGTACTTGGCTTTCTTTTTGCCTTTTGTGTTTGGATAATGGTAGTACTTCCTATTTTCTAGGAAAAACAATTTGTGAACTTCCATGACTCTGGTTATCCTCGGATGTTGTGTTATTCGGAAATAAAATCTCCTCAGTATGATTCTCTGTGTGAAAAATACTTCCATAATTAAAATCTAAGTTAATCTAATTACAAGCTATTTTTTTGTTTATTTGTTTTAGTTTTTAAAAGTTATTTTTATTTTTTGTTATATTATAGTTGTATAAGTTTATCGAGGTGTCACCATTTATTCATATTCAAGAAGATATAGAGTCTATTAGTGTGGAAGAGCCAATTTCTCAGGATCAAAGCTCAATGCCTTCTTCCACACAATTTGACGAAGTCATGCTTAAGGAAATTGTTAAAGTAGGTTTTCTGCCTTTGAATA
>MU744811.1:4302-18345 GCA_026770625.1 Nicotiana glauca | reverse complement strand
AGTTGAGTTGGGTGATTTGTTTAATTTTATTACTAGTCACCCACATGGTACAACTGCATCATTTGTAGGCAGCGATGATGATGCTGTGAAGTTGGCAATAATTTATTTTGTTGAATCTATTTTGATGGGCAAGTAGAAGAATAGGAATGTGTCCGAGCAGATAATGAAAATTGTAGACGATGATGAACTCTGCTCTTCTTTCATCTGGGGCTCTCTTCCTTATGAAAATTTAATCATTGAAGAGTTGTTTGAAGCCAAATGAGAAAGAGAAAGACAAAGATAAAGACAAGGATAGCTACACTGTACTTGGCTTTCTTTTTGCCTTTTGTGTTTGGATAATGGTAGTACTTCCTATTTTCTAGGAAAAACAATTTGTGAACTTCCATGACTCTGGTTATCCTCGGATGTTGTGTTATTCGGAAATAAAATCTCCTCAGTATGATTCTCTGTGTGAAAAATACTTCCATAATTAAAATCTAAGTTAATCTAATTACAAGCTATTTTTTTGTTTATTTGTTTTAGTTTTTAAAAGTTATTTTTATTTTTTGTTATATTATAGTTGTATAAGTTTATCGAGGTGTCACCATTTATTCATATTCAAGAAGATATAGAGTCTATTAGTGTGGAAGAGCCAATTTCTCAGGATCAAAGCTCAATGCCTTCTTCCACACAATTTGACGAAGTCATGCTTAAGGAAATTGTTAAAGTAGGTTTTCTGCCTTTGAATAACATTAATTTTTTGTTTGATTATTTTTTGCTTACGAGACTTTTTTGTTTTTATGTTTTTTGATTCAGAGATTATCAGAGAGTTTTAAGAAGGATCTGCAAGTCCAATTTACTATAATAAACTAGAAAATACTTGTATCAGAAAAAAGATTGAGAATGAAATCATGGTAATATCATTATTTGAGTTATTCTAAGTTCAGGACTTTGTGTCCTTAACTTTTGAACTTAAAACTATAAGTTAAGGACTTCATGTTCTTAAATTTTGAACTTAATACTTGAAGTTTAGGAACAAATGTCCTTAAATTTTGAACTTAAAACTATAAATTAAGGACTGCATATTCTTAACTTTTGAACTTAAAAAGTTGAAGTTTAGGACCAAGTGTCCTTAACTTTTGAACTTACAACATGAAGTTTAGGACCAAGTATCCTGAACTTTTGAACTTGAAACATGAAGTGCATGACCAAATGTCCTTAACTTTTTAACTTGGAATTCAAAGTTAAGGACTGCATGTCCTTAACATTTCAACTTGTTACTCTAAGTTAAGTAATATATGTCTTTAACTTCATTACTTGTAACTTGAAATTTAGGACTACATAACTTTATAACTTAGTTTCTTTCTCGGGATTTGAAGAAAAGTCTAGGATCAAAGCTTGATACTTTGTTGAAGATTTATGTGAAACCTAGTGAAAGGAACATATAGAGAGAATTTAGTGTTCCAATTACTAAAGATGGAGTTGATGATCATTGTCGTGGTACTGAGCCTACTGTTACAATTAACAAAGATGCAGGTGATGATGAACATGATGATATGGATGTTCATGCAGAAGTTCAGTATGAAAGCGATTTTAGAGATGCACATCTAGATGCTGAAACTGAGAACGTCACTGATATTGGGAAAAATTAGATATAGATTTTGATTTTTTTTTCATTGAAATTTATATTCAATAGCGTAATACATATAAACTTTTGTGATTACAAATATTTGTAGAATCTATTGATGGAGTGGAAGTTCAAGATGTAGGAGAATGTCAAGACAAGGAAAATCCAAAAGAGATGGGAGTAACAAAAAAAATTTGTAAATTTGGATTGCAATTTCAGGAGGAATTAGAAAGTCCATTGGGAACAAGTGTCAGTGAGAATGTATGCAAACGCTTAGAAGGAATATATGATCTATCTACACCTCTATCATATAAAGAGAAATTTGGAGTTCAAACTTGCTCCAACCAAGGTTAGATTTAATTTCCATTATATACTGAATGTTAGTTTTACTGAATTATTAGAAGGGGTATTAATTGCAAATGTTACAGAATCTTTTGAAGCTGCAAAGTCAATGTAAGTACCCGACCAGTTGTTTTTGGAATTTACGCCCCAATCCCCTATTAACTTATTTTCCCAAGTTTATTTCTGCTATTTTGATTTGCCGGAATGTTCGGTTTTGAGTTTCAGAGGGTTTTGGGACACTTAGTCCCTAAATGAGAGATTAAGTGTTGGAAAGTGGTTTGTAGTCGGAACAGTGTAAAGTCAGCCTCAGAACGAAAATTTGATGATTTTGTTAGCTCCGTTAGGTGATTTTGGGTTTATGGGCATGGTTGGATTGTGTTTTGGAGGTTCGTAGCTAATTTAGGCTTGAAATGTGGAAGGTTTAATTTTTTGAAGTTTCCAGTCCGATAGTGAGATTTTGATCTGAGGGTCGGAATGGAATTCCGGAAGTTGCAGTAGTTCCATCATGTCATTTGGGATGTGTGCGTAAAAGTTCAGGTCATTCGGGCATGCTTTGGTTAGGTTTTTTATCAAAAGTGATTCACAGATGCGACGATTTGTCCGCAGATGCGGTCCCAGGGCCGCAAATGCGGAAGTAGCTGGGCAGATCATATAAATAGTTGCCTTTGCGAAAATTGGCTATTCTTCCACCATTTTCATCAGGGTTTGGAGCTTGTGAGAGGGATTTTTGAGGAAATCAAAGGGAAATCACTTGGAGGTAATGTCCTTGACTTCATAACTCGTTTATGAGAATAAAGGCCTAATTAATGGTGAGAAATTTGGGAAAATGGGGTAACTAGGGCTTGAGTTTAATAGAACTTTAATTAGGTATTTGTAGTGTCATTTGGACTCCGATTTCAGTATTCTTTTTATGTATAGAATTGGGAGAGTATGAGGTTTCTGAAAATATAAATTCCACCAAATTTTGAGATGTTGGCCTGGGGGACATTTTTGTCATTTTACATAAAATCGCGTATTAGTTTTGAATTAAATCATAGAATAAGTTGCTTGAGATGTTATTTACAATATGCAATTGAATTTAATAGATTTGGGTCATTTGGAATCGGATACTTACGGAAAAGGCGTGGTTTCGAGTTGATTTGAGCTTCATTCGAGGTAGGTGGCTTGTCTAACCTTGTGTGGGGGACTTTTCCCCTTAAGATTAATATTGTGATAATTGAAATGCCTCGTATGTGAGGTGACGAGTGTGTTCTTGTGCTAATTGTTGGAAATCCTATTTTCTTTAGAAATAGCCTTGAATTGTGTTCTTCCTTCCTTGCTTACAGCTTAGAGAAGCATGTCTACTTGACTAAACTGCTCTATTTGTCTTAACTGTCTTAAATTGTACTGTGTCAATCATGCTAGGTTAGGGTTACCTGTTTCACCTTGATATGAATTTGATTGGATTGGATTTTGTTGTTGTTGTGTATTTACTTTGGGACTACGGAACAATATTCCGGGAGATCCCCCTGCACTTTATTTTGGGACTACGGGGCGGAATCCCGGGATCCCCCTGTATGTTTACTTTGGGACTATGAAATTGCATTATAGGAGATCCCCCTGCACATTTATGAGTTGGACTATGGGACTGCACCCGAGAGATCCACTGGACATGATATTTATATCTGGGGACTATAGGAAGGTATTTTGGGAGATTCCCGGTTGTTATTTTGGAGTTGAGCTATGTTCTTTTATCGTGTTTTACTTGCCTTTATAATAGTAGTTGATGTCCGTTATACCTTGTGTTATTTAATTACACTGTCATTTCACATTGTTAAACATGTAGCTTATTTAACCTCAGTAAGGCCTGACCTTCCTCATCACTACCCAACCGAGGTTAGGCTTGGCACTTACTAAGTACCGTTGTGGTGTACTCATGCCCTTTCTGTGAATGTTTTTCATATGCAGATCCAGGTACTGCTACACAGGCCTACCATCCTTGAGGCAGTGAGAGCTTTTTGGAGACTTCGAGGTACATCTGCCGCGTCCGCAAACCGATGAGTCTCCCTCTTTATTCTATCTTGTGGTGTTAGCCCTTCTATCAAACTATTGATGTAGACATTCCAGAGTTAGAGCATTTTACTATATTTCTCTCAGCTTGTGTTCCCATGAGTTTCCGGGTTTTGGGATAGTATTGTAGGAGTTTGAGATATTGTGTTGTATGTGTCAAGTGGCATTTTAGATTTCGTTTCCATTTTGTTAAATCTTGGTTTTAAGTTATAATTTCCGCAAGGTTTGGATTGTTTTTCCGCACTTGTTAGGCTTACCTAGTCGTAGGGACAAGGTGTCATCACGACAGTTCACGAAAGGCAAACAGGGTTCGTGACAAGTTGGTATCAGAGCTCTAGATTCATAGGAGTCACGGAACACAGGCCGATTTATTAGAATCTCACTAATCGGTACAGAGATGTCTGTACTTATCTACGATAAGTTATGTAACTGTTAGGAAAAATTCCACTTCATTTGATATCCTTGCCATGTGAGATATTTGATATCACAACTAAACTTATGGCTTTCTATTCTCTCACAGATGGTGAGGACACCCATTACTCGAGAGGATCAGGCACTCGCGCCCCCTACTATAGCCATCAGAGGCCGAGTCCGGGGTAGAGGCCGAGGACTCACTCATGGTGCAGCCAGAGCACCCGAGCGAGCTGCCGTCGAGGTACTACCAGAAGTACCACCCGAAGTCCAGACACCCGATACACTTGCCACTACTACTCCGCACTCCAGGAGACTTTGGCACAGTTCATGAGTATGTACACCACTTTGGCTCAGTAAGGGTTACTTTCCCTTGCTGCAGCCACATCCCAGGCCGGGGAAGGAGTACATACTCTCGCCGCCCGCACTCCTAAGCAGCGAGTGCATGTTGAGTAGGCCCCAAAGGTTATACCTGCGTCGCCTGCAGTACTAGTTCAGCCCGAGGATAGGGCAGCGGATTTAGAGGATGAGCAACAGAGACTTGAGAGGTTCAAGAAGTATGATCCTCCGGTATTCAGTGGTTTAGCATCAGAGGATGCCTTGAGATTTCTGGAGGAATGTTACCGTATTCTACACACTATGGGCATATCAAGATCAATCGGGTTTTTCTTCACTACTTTCTAGCTTCGAGGAGTCACCTATCAGTGGTGGCATTCTTACGAGTTAGACAGTCCGGAAGAGGCAGCTTCCGTGGCTTGGGCTCAGTTTTCAGATATGTTCACGAGGGAGTGTGTCCCCAGTCTTAGGGATGCTTGGCACGCAAAGCTTGAGCGCTTGTGCCAGGGTACTATGACTGTCTCGGAGTATATAGTCTGTTACATTGACTTGGCTTGACATGCCCCAACTTTGGTTTCTACGGTCTGCGAGAAGGTTCACCAGTTTATTAAGGGGCTTATTCCCAGCATCAGATCTAGTATGTCTCATGAGTTAGAGATGGATGTGTCTTATCAGCAGGCGGTGAAAATTTCTAGGAGGATTGAGGGTATGCATGCTAGGGATAGGGAGGTGACGGAGGCCAAGAGGTCTCGAGAGTCGGGCCACTTTTCTGGTGCCCGTGCCCAGCTACAGGTCATCATGGTATGGGTCATATGGGTTGCCCCGTTCATTCATCTCTTCTAGTAGCCAATGATATTCTAGCTCCACCTAGGCCTCGTGAGACTTATTATGCACCTCCAGTAACTAGTACGCCTCCTGCACGGGGTGCTTCCAGTGGTCAGTATAGCAGACCTGACCCGAGCCACTCATAGCCTCCACATCCTTCTAGAGCTTGTTTTGAGTGTGGTGGCACACGCTATATGGTGACAGATTGCCCCAGACTCAGGAGGGGTGCACCTTCGCAGACTCCTCAGCCATAGTAGGCCTTGCAGAGTTCTCAGGCTATGGTCCCAACACCAGTTGCTACTCCACCAGCCTAGCCAGCCAGAGGTGGAGGTCATGGAGGTAGAGTTCACCCTTGAGGGGGAGTCCAGGATAGATATTATGCTCTTCCAGGCCGTACTGAGTCCGCCTCCTACAATTTTGTTATCATAGGTGCTATCTTAGTTTGTCACAGATATGCATCGGTTATATTCGATTTAGGCTCCGCTTACTCTTATGTGTCTTCTTCTTTTGCTCCATATTTGGGGGTACCTCAGGATTCTTTGAGTTCCCCAGTTTATGTTTTTACACCTGTGGGAGATTCTCTTGTTATGGATTGCGTTTACCGGTCATGTTTGGTTATTCTTGGTGGTTTTGAGACCAGGGCTGACTTATTATTGCTCAGTATGGTTGATTTTGATATTATTTTGGGCATGGACTGGTTGTCGCCCCACTATGCTATTCTTCATTCTTATGCAAATACTGTGATGCTGGCCATGCTAGGTGTACCACGTATTGAGTGGAGGGGTACATTAGGTCCTACTCGCAGTAGAGTTATTTCTTTCCTTAAGACTTAGCGTATGATTGAGAAAGGTTGTGATGTGTACATAGCTTATGTGAGAGATGCCAGTATGGATACTCCTTCTATTATTTCAGTCCCAGTGGTATGGGATTTCCCCGATGTATTTTCAGCTGATTTTCCAGGCATGCCACCTAATAGGGATATTGATTTTGGCATTGATCTATTGACGGACACTTAGCCTATCCCTATCCCTCCGTACTATATGGCTCCTGCTGAGTTGAAGGAGAAATTACAGTAATTACTTGATAAGGGTTTTATTTGGCCCAGTGTATCGCCTTGGGATGCTCCTATGTTATTTTTGAAGAAAAAGGATGGTTCTATGCGCATGTGTATTGATTACCGCCAGTTAAACAAGGTTACAATAAAGAACTATTATCCTTTGCCTCGTATTGATGATCTGCTTGACCAGTTTCAGGGTGCACGAGTATTTTCTAAGATTGATTTGCGCTCAGGTTACCATCAGTTAAAGATTCGGGAGCCAGGTATCCCGAAAATTGCCTTCAAGACTCGGTATGGTCAATACGAGTTCCTTGTTATGTCATTTGGGATAAGTAATGCCCCAACAGCCTTCATGCATCTGATGCACAATGTTTTTCGGCCATATTTTTATTCGTTTGTGATCGTTTTTATTGATGACATTTTGGTATATTCCCAGAGTATGGGAGAGCATGAGTAGCACTAGATTACAGTGCTCCAAACTTTGAAAGAGAAGAAGTTGTATGCTAAGTTTTCAAAATGTGAGTTTTGGTTAGATTCTGTGGCATTCTTGGGTCATGTGGTCTCGAGAGAGGATATTCAGGTGGATCCAAAGAAAGTAGAGGGCGAGTTATTATCGTCGATTTGTTAAAGGGTTTTCATCTATTGCAGCACCTATGATTAGACTAACCTATAAGGGTGCTCCATTTCAGTGGACAAACGAGTGTGAGGCGAGCTTTCAGAAGCTCAAGACAGCCCTTACTACAACCCCAGTTTTGATATTTCCTACCGGTTCGGGGTCTTATACTGTCTATTGTGATGCCTCGAGAGTTGGTCTTTGAGCGGTATTAATGCAGGATGGTAGGGTGATTGCCTACGCGTCCAGACAGTTGAAGATACATAAGAAGAATTATCATGTCTATGATCTTGAGTTAGCTGTTATATTTCATGCCTTGAAGATCTGGCGGTTACTTGTACGGTTTGCCTTGTGAGATATATACTGATAACCAGATTTTGCAGCATCTATTCAAGCAGAAGGACCTTAATTTGCGTCAGAGGAGATGGCTAGTATTGTTGAAGAATTATGACATCATTATCTTATATCACCCGGGCAAAGCCAATGTGGTGGCCGATGCTTTGAGCCGTCGGGTAGAGAGTTTGGGAAGTTTGGCTTTTTTACCAGCAGCATAGAGGCCTATGGAGATGGATGTTCAGGCCCTAGCCAGCAAGTTTGTGAGATTGGACCTTTCGGACCCTAGCTGGGTTCTAGCTTGTGTGGTCTCTCGGTCTTCTTTGTTTGATTACATTAGGGATTCATTCGGGTGTTGCAAATATGTATTGGTATTTGAGGCAGCACTACTGGTGGAGGCGAATGAAGAAGGATATAGTTGGGTTTGCTTCTTGGTGCCTTAATTGTCAGTAAGTGAAGTTTGAGCATCAGAGGCCAGGTGGATTACTTCAGTAGACAGAGATTCTAGAGTGGAAGTGGGAGAGGATCACCATGGACTTCATATCTGGACTCCCACAATCCTTGAAGAAGTTTTATGCCATTTGGGTTATTATGGATCGGCTAACCAAGTCCACGCATTTCATCAGTCTATATACTACCTATTCCTCGAAGCAGTTGGCGAAGATTTATATCCGGGAGATTGTCCGCCTGCATGGTATTCCTTTATCCATCATTTCAGACAGAGGTACTCAGTTCACATCGCGGTTCTGGTAGGCGTACAACATGAGTTGTGTAATCGGGTGGAGTTGAGCATAACATTTCACCCTCAGACGGACGTGCAGTTCGAGCGCACTATTCAAATTCTTAAGGATATGCTCCGTGCGTGTGTGATTGAGTTTTGGGGTTCCTGGGATCAATTCTTTCCATTGGAGGAGTTTGCCTACAACAACAGCTATCAGTCCATCATTCAGATGGCACCGTATGAGGCCTTATATGGTAGGCGATGTAGATCTCCGGTGGGTTGGTTTGAGCCGGGTGAGGCTGGATTATTGGGCACAGATTTGGTTCAGGATGCTTTGGAGAGAGTCAAGGTGATTCAGGATAGACTCCATACATCATAGTCCAAACAGAAGAGATATTGCAGACCGAAAGGTTCGTGATGTTTCCTACATGGTTGGAGAGAGGGTTCTGCTTCGGGTGTCGCCTATAAAGGGCGTTATGAGATTTTGGAAGAAAGGGAAGATGAGTCCGAGGTTTATTGGCCCTTTTGAGATATTGAGGCGAGTTGGGGAGGTTGCTTATAAGCTTGCCTTGCCTCCCAGCCTGGCGAGGGTTCATCCGGTATTTTATGTTTCGATGCTCCGGAGATATCACGGTGATTCGTCGCACGTGTTGGATTTCAGCTCAGTCCAGTTAGAGAAGGATCTATCTTACGTTGAGGAGCAGTGGCGTATTGGACAGGCAGGTCAGGAAGCTGATGTCAAAGAACATTGGATCCATGAAGGTTCAATGGTGGGGTCAGCCGGTCGAGGAGGCAACCTAGGAGACCGAGTAGGATATGCGCAGCCAGTACCCTCATCTTTTCACTACTTCAAATATGTCTTTGTTCTCATTCGATGACGAGCGAATGTTTAAGTTAGGAGGATGTAATGACCCGGTCGGTTGTTTTTTGAATTTAGGCCCCGATCCACTGTTAATTATTTTTCCCATGTTTATTTCTACTATTTTGATTTGTCAGGATGTTCGATTTCGAGTTTCGGAGAGTTTTGGGACACAGTCCCTAAATGAGAGCTTAAGTGTTGGAAAGTAGTCCGTAATTGAAACAGTGTGAAGACGGCCTCAGAATGGAAATTTGATGGTTCCATTAGCTCCATTAAGTGATTTCATGTTTAGGGGTGTGGTCGGATTGTGTTTTGAAGGTCCGTAGCTAATTTAGGCTTGAAATGCCGAAGGTTGAATTTTTTGAAGTTTACAATCTGATAGTGAGATTTTGATCCGAGGGTCGGAATGAAATTCTGGAAGTTGCAGTAGTTTCGTCATGTCATTTGGGATGTGTGTGTAAAATTTCAGGTCATTCGGATGTGATTTGGTTAGTTTTTTTATCGAAAGCGTATTTTGAGTAAATTTGGAGTTCATAGGCTTAAATACTTGATTAATTCGAGTTTCGAATGTTGTTTTAGGTAGTTTAAGGATTGGTACAAGTTTGAATGAAGTATTAGGTATTATTGGTGCTTTTGGTTGAGGTCCCGGGGGCCTCGGGATGATTTTAGATAGTTGACAGAAGGATTTTGAAGTTAAGAGATTGCAGATTTTTTAAGCTTCTAATATTTTCGCATCTGCAATTTGGGGACTACAGATGCAGCTACGGAGACCGCATAAGCGGTTTGTTCATCAGGTTCCGCGGATGCGGTAGATCTTCCGCAGAAGCGAAACTGCATCTACGAGTAGAGGACCGCCGATGCGAAAACTTGGTCTTTTAATAAAAGTCACAAATACGACGATTTGTCCGTAGAAGCGAGATAGCAGATGCGGTCCCAGGGCCGCAAATGTGGAAGTAGTTGGGCAGATCATATAAATAGTTGCCTTTTCAAAAATTGGCTATTCTTCCACCATTTTCATCCATGTTTGGAGATTTTGAGAGAGGTTTTTGAGACAAAGGGAAATCACTTGGAGGTAATGTCCTTGACTTCATAACTCATTTTTATGTGATTAAAGGCCTAATTAATGGTGAGGAATTTGGGAAAAAAGGGGTAACTAGGGCTTGAGTTTAAGAGATCTTTATTTGGGGATTTGAGGGGTCATTTGGACTTTGATTTCAGTCTTCTTGTTATGTATAGACTCATGAGAGTACGAGGATTTTGAAAATATAAATTCCACCCAATTCTGAGACATTGTCCGGAAGGGCGACTTGGTCATTTTACATAAAATCACATATGAGCTTCGAATTAAATCATAGAATCAGTTGCTTGAGATGTTATTTATAGTATGCAATTGAATTTAATAGATTTGGGCCATTTGAAGTCGGATACTCGTTACAAAGGCATGGTTTCGAGTTGATTTGAGCTTTATTCGAGGTAAGTGGCTTCTCTAACCTTGTGGGAGGGGGGGACTTTCCCCTTAGGATTGATATTGTGGTAATTGAAAAGCCTCGTATGTGAGGCGACGAGTTCGTACTTGTGCTAATTGTTGGAAATCCTATTTTCTTTAGAAATAGCCTTGAATTATGTTCTTTCTTCCTTACTTACAGCTTAGACAAGCATGTCTACTTGACTAAACTGTTCTATCTATCTTAAACTGTACTGCGTGAATCATGCTAGGTTAGGATTACCTGCTTCACCTTGATATGAATTTGATTGGATTGAATTTTTGTTGTTGCTGTGTATTTACTTTGGGACTACGGAATGGTATTTCGGGAGATCCCCCTGCACTTTATTTTGGGACTACGGGACGGTATCGAGGGAGCTCCACTGTATGTTTACTTTGGGACTACGGAATTGCTTTTCGGGAGATCCCCCTGCACATTTATGAGTTGGACTACCGGGAGATCCACTGGACATGATATTTATATTTAGGGACTACAGGACGGTATCCTGGGAGATTCCAGGTTGTTATCTCGGAGTTGAGCTATGTTCTTTTACTGTGTTTTACTTACCTTTGTAATAGTTGTTGTTGTCCTTTTTATCTTTTGTTATTTAATTACACTTTCATTTCACACTGTTAAACCTGTATCTTATTTAACCTCAGTAGGGCCCTGACCTTCCTCGTCACTACCCAACCGAGGTTAGGCTTGGCACTTAATGAGTACCGTTGTGGTGTACTCACGGCCTTTTTGCACATATTTTTCATGTGCAGATCCAGGTACTGCTGCATAGGCCTACCATCCTTGAGGCAGGGAGATCTTTTTGGAGACTTCGAGGTACATCTGTCGCATCCGCATACCGAAGAATCTCCCTATTTATTCTATCTTGTAATGTTAGCCCTTCTATCAGACTAATGATGTAGACATTCCGGAGTTAGAGCACTTTACTATATTTCTATCAGCTTGTGTTCCCGTGAGTTTCCAGGTTTTAGGATAGTATTGTAGGAGTTTGAGATATTGTGTTGTATGTGCCGAGTGACATTTTACATTTCTTTTCCATTTTGATAAATCTTGGTTTTAAGTTATAATTTCCACAAGGTTTCAATTGTTTTTTCGCACTTGTTAGGCTTACCTAGTCCTAGGGACTAGGTTCCATCATGACAGTTTATGGAGGGCGAATGCTAGTCATGACAGGAAGTAGTTGGAGTGGAGTATAAATATAAAAGTGGAGTACAATCTCAAGACGTAGAAAATACGGAAGGAACAAGCAGAAGTGAGATTGTTTCCAAATACATAGAAGGAACATGTGATCTGTCACGACCCCAGTTCAGCCTCCATGAATATGTCGTGATGGATCCTAGTTCCTACGACTAGGTAAGCCTAACAATGCGAAAGATAAATCATAATTGCGGAAGAAATAAATAAACTGAACCTGTGAAATAAAAATGGTGTTTAAGGTGCCGCTTGGCACATACCATAACAATTCTCGAAACTAACAACATTTTTCAAAACCCGGAAACTCACAAATCACAAGCTAAGGGGATACATAAGAGGCTCTGACTCAAGAATATCTATACAAAGGAGAAAATACTGAAAGAACTATACTTTTTTTTACAANCCACGGCGGTGCCCAGTAAGTATCAAGACTAACCTCGATGGAGTAGTGACGAGGAACAGTCATGACACCTACCGGCCAATAACAGAAAAATCATATGAATAATGGTAATGACCTATAAATATGTAAAGACTAGAGGAATGACTAGGAATGCCACAACTCGCAATAAGATATAACACAACAATAAACAACAAGAATATAATAAACGATGATATAGAATGATGGCAAAAATCACAAAAGCAAATACTAAGGTCACAGCACAGTAAGGGGGGAAAACAAGTCAATAGCTCATATCATACAATGATGTTTCACAAGGGCCTTATTCAACTCTTCCCACAGTTTCACCGATTCTTGGATAACCCACAACTCATATAATATCCAGCATCTGAAGTCTAACAATTGGCATCATGTGCCCCATCAATCTCATGATCATACTGACGATCATCTGGCTCACCAGGGCCACTCTCTCAACTATAAGGAATAAAAGAGGGCGTGCCCCCACCCTTAGGAAAATCAGGAGGGATTCACCTCAAATGGGAGTGTTCAGCTACGTGTATGCTTGTTCAAGTGTTTCTAACACAAAATTTTCTCCCACACCGGTAACGTTCATACAGATAAACAATCCACAATCACAATATAAAACAATTAGTAATGCCTCAACAAGCCGTCACAAATCTATACAATCAACCCCTGACATAGCCCACTTTATTTCGCCACGTGTGCAATAATAATATAATAAGCACCGCCTTAATTCGCCACACGTGCATAACAATGTCCCACCTTATTTCGCCGAATGCGCAACCCACATATAAGCATATAACATATCCCGCCTTATTGCGCCGCATGTGCAAAACATCAATAACAACAATAGCACGACAAAGACCTCGTGCATCACAATATCAACAATCGCACGGCAGAAACCTCGTGCATCACAATATCAACAACCGCACGGCAGAAACCTCGTGCATCACAATATCAACAACCGCACGGCAGAAACCTCGTGCATCACAATATCAAGTAAAAAATAATAAATGACAATAGATATATACAAGAACAAGCAAGAGAAATCAACACAAGAATTTCCGTTCACAAGAGACGGTACAACTAACTACCAAGGAATAATCGTAACAGGGAAATGCTAAGCGCAATAAGAACAACTCAACAAGGGAGAAAATACTACGCAGCAACGATTCCATAATACGTAATTCAACAACGAAGGAGTTAACATAAGTCACGTAAGTGTCAAATAAAGAAAAATATCAACTAAACATAGGGTATCTAACTTCTTTCAAATTAGGCACAAATTAATTACATGAGAGATAGGAATAATAATTTCAAATTTTAAGACAAGCAATTAGGAAGGATAACATGGCTAGATAAGGGTAACTGTCTTCAGTTAATAAAAGTAAAGGCCAAGTAGGCAACAAGAATAAACCAAAAGGGCAAATAAATTCCAAGTAAGTCATGTAGAAGTAAAACTAATAACAAGTAACTCAATTGTATCAATATTATCTCCTTACTCGGTGAATTTCACAAGTCTATGAGCCTAAAAGGGGCAATTTACCACAAATAAATCCAAGCACGCACTCGTCACCTCGTGTACACGGACTACAATCAACAGAGAAGACTCAAATCCTAAGGGGAAGTCCCCCACACAAGGTTAGGCAAGATACTTACCTCGAACAAGTGCAAGTCAACCCAAAACCACGCTTTTGCCACGAGTATCCGACTCCAAATGATTCAAGTCTATTCAATTAAATTGTATATTGTAAATAATAATTCAAGAAATTTATTCTAC
>MU744809.1:0-35132 GCA_026770625.1 Nicotiana glauca | reverse complement strand
ACAACGCATAAGGCACAATATGTACATGAATTCACAAATAGTTCACACAAGTAAACACATCTTGTTCACAAGAGTTTAATTTCACAACTAATTCATGGAGACATACCAAGTATTTGAACACCAAACAAGGCGATTTTACAAGGGTTAATGTTAGCCATACATACCTGAAGCTGGATTCCTTTCTAATTCCTACTTCCAATTCACCAAAATAATCTAGCAACGTCAATATAGTACATGAATCAATACACATAACCTAAATTTAAGTTCACAATTGTTAGTCAAACTCATTTAGGTTATCAACCCCTCTTTGCATACTTCTTTACTCCTATCCAATCCCTCCTATTAGATTTTTGGTTTTAAAGAACATGCATGTGTATTTTAACTTCCATTTTCAAGGATAAGTTCATGAGAATTCCCCCTTTTATTTAAAATTTTAAAATAAATGAAAAAGGGTTGGGGATTCTACCTGCAAGAGTGGAGATGAAGACAAGTAGTTGGATTTTTCTGGGCTTGGATGACTTTGGAAAATCAGTTGAAGAGGATGAGACTCTCTCTCTCAAGAACCCTCTCTTCCTTCTCTCTAGTTTACCCAGAAAATGTGTAAAAATGAAGTGTTGGGTCATTTTATTAAAGAAGAGATCGGGTTGAAAAATTAGAAAATCTAGAGCCGAGTCAGATCTGCGGTCCGCATAATGGACCGCAGAAGTGCTCTAAAAACCTGACTTCTCTGCCTGGGTTTGCGACAGAAATGCGGTCCGCATTTCAGTTCTGGAGTCGCATAATGCGCCGCAGAATTGACCTCCACAAATCCTGAGGATCTTATGCGATGATTATGCGGTCCGCATTTTGATTATGCGATCACATAGTGGACCGCATTTTCAACTTCCATTTTGACAAGTTTTCTGCTTCACTCTGCGGCAGGATTGCGGTCCGCATAGCTGATCTGCGACCTAATTCTGGACCGCATAAATGACAATTTTCTGGAAACTTGATTTTACACAATCCTAACACATATTCGAACCTTGGCACTATGAGCTACTAGGTTTTAAGCACAAAATTTTACGGGGCCTTACATATAGTTTTTTTGAAAACTAATAGAGAATATAGTAGTAAGTATATAATTATAGAAACAGTACCAAATTGAATCAAATACAGGACTTAATTCAATTAAATTAGGGATTCATGATTCGAATGGGAGTACAGGTTATCAAGTAGGGAAAAGAATCAGTCAGATGACTGATTACTCCATAGTAAGAAGTAGTATGCAATAAGGGCTAGATACACAATGCTTCAAACAAGGAAAGTATATGTTGAATACTTAAAAAAGATGTTTAAGTGCACAAATATGGCAAAAATATAAATCAACTCTGAAAATCAGTCAAAGAATCACGCACAAGACCAAAATTAGAGGGAATCAATACCAAGTATAGAAAGCAACTCACAAGTAAGGAAACAATTTGAAAAATCAATGAAAGAACCCTTAAGGATAACACATACAAATCAGGGATTCAAAGAGATGCTCGGAATTAACAGAATATTCAGTAAAGAGAAGCATATAAACTTATTTAAACACAATAGTCACAAAGATAAGAACCCTAAGTAAGGAATCATATAAACAGTGGAGAGTCGAAACCCTAGTAAAGATTTAAAGCATGGAACTTGGACTAACTCGGAAACAAAAAAACTCATAACATGGCAAAAACATAGTCATCTTCATATAATACTGAAAAGAAACATAAGGCATGGTGATTTTGAAAGGGGGTCGAAAACCGTAGTTTTGAAAAGAGGAACAAGAACGTTTAAAAACATGAACTAATCAAAGGTATCGAGTAATAAGTAGTGTAGAACTCAACGAATAAACTAGAAATCATTTAAAAAGATGTAGATTAAGAGATACAGGCAAAATTAGAGTTTGCAATAAAATCAGTGAGATGAGGAACTTGGTCGTAAAACTTGTTAACAACGACATTTAAAGCATCATCGGACCAAAACCCACCGGAGAAAGGCCAGAGATAAGCCAAGCGAGGTTCCAGGGACCGCCTTTCATGGTGGATGTCTCTGGGGCTTCAAGGCTCAGAGAGCAGCAACGAGACGAGGTTTCATGGCGGCTAGAGGTCGAGAGAAGTGAGAATGGAGTTGGCCGGAGAGGCGAAAAAGTCCATCGAAGAAGAAAGAGAGAACCAGAAGGTTCTAGAGAGAGGGGAGAGAAAACGTTAGCATAGAGAGAGACCGGTCTTTGAGAGAGTGAGGGGTCAGGGGGTAGGTTAGGATTTAATTATGGTAACCTAATCTAGACCGTTGATCTTACTTGATCAACGGCTCAGATTAAATCAAAGGTGGATCGGGTATTTGAATGGGTATAGGTCAGGTTAGTTTGGGATATGGGCCGTCTGATTGGGTTTAAAAATTGGGTTCAAATTGGGCTGAATAGAGACACAATTTTTGCTAAGATTTAAATAAAATCTGTCCAACTTTTAGATGGCCAATTTATCCCTTTCCAATTAATTAAAAAAGTTAAAAATGATTTAAAAACAAATTAAAAACATTGAAATGATTAATAATATATAGACAAGAATCTAAAATATTAGGAACACTTTTATGATTATAAAACGCGGTTAATTGAAAAATAGGCTATAATTGCAATTTCATGCCATTTAGCTTTAAAATATCAAACAAATTTATAAAAAATATGCAAAAAATCACCTTAATTATATTTGGTATAAATATAAGGTTGGAAATAAATTATTCACCAAAAATGATAATTTTGGGAATAATTGTTGGGTTTTATACTGTTAAAACAGACAATAAATTGATTTTAGAAATCTTAGAAAATTGGGAAAAATACAAAAACCTTTGGGCATGCTTATATATGCATACATATGCTATTTTGAAAGCATTTTGGGTATAAAAGTACATAGGGAAAAATTGGGTATCAACACCATAGAGAGACTTGTAATTTTGATATCCCGATGTGTTATAGAGCGGATTTGCGGGACTGCCGTGCACCCAGTCAGGGCATGGGTAGGGGAATTGCTCAGTCATCCGGTTCTTCAGCCACCACATCATCCATGCGTCCTCCAGCTTCAGCAGGGCATGGTGCAGTTAGGGGTGGAGCTCGTGGTAGAGGTGGACCCAGCCGTTTTTATGCTTTGAGTGGTCGCCAGAGTGTAGAGGCTTCTCCAGATGTTATTACAGGTATGTTGTCTGTCCAGGAAATTTATTGTTATGCTTGTATTGATACGGGGTCCTCTTTATCTTATGTCACCCAATTCATTGCTTCAAGTTTTGGGATAGAACCCGAACAGTTCCATGAGACGTTCTCTGTATCGACTCCAATTAGTGATTCTATTACAGTCGTGCATGTTTATAGGAATTGTGTTGTCACAGTATATGGTCGCGTTACCACGGCCAATCTTGTCGAGCTTGGAATGGTGGATTTTGATGTGATTATGGGAATGGACTGGCTTTATTTGTGCTTTGCTAAACTTGATTGCCGAACGAGAGTCATGAGACTCAAGTTCCCTAATGTGCCGGTTATTAAGTGGAAGGGGAATGGTGTGGTGCTAAAGGTAGGTTTATTTCCTACCTTAAGGCTTCGAAGATTATTAAGAAAGGGTGTATCTATCATTTGGTCTGGGTGGCGGACACCACTTCAGAAGTGTCTACCCCTGAGCCCGTGCCAGTCGTAAATGAGTTTCTTGAAGTGTTTTCGGACTAGCTTCCAGGGATTCCGCCAGATAGGGAGATTGATTTCGGGATTGATGTATTTCCAGATATGCAGTCAATATCTATTCCACCAAACAGAATGGCTCCAGTAGAGTTAAGGGAGCTAAAGGAGCAGCTGAAGGATTTATTAGAAAATTGTTTTATACGGCCGAGTGTTTCGCCGTGGGGTGCTCCGGTTCCCTTTGACAGAAACAAGATGGGTCACTCCGGATGTGTATTGATTATTGGGAGCTGAAAAAAGTCACCATGAAGAATAAATATCCCTTGCCTCAGATATATGACTTGTTCGACCAATTGCAAGGTGCAAGGTTTTTCTCCAAAATTGATCTATGGTCCAGGTATCACCAATTGAAGATTAGGGAGCAGGATATTCTCAAGACCGCTTTTAGAAATCGCTATGGTCACTTTAAATTCTTGGTCATGTCTTTTAGGCTAACCAACGTGCCGAAAGCTTTTATGGATCTTATGAATCGTGTCTTCAAGCCATTTTTAGACTCTTCCGTGATTGTTTTCATTGATGTCATCCTTGCTTATTCGCGGAGCTGGGAGGATCATGACGGTCACCTCAGGGCAGTTCTACAGACTCTTCATTAGCACCAGTTGTATGCTAAATTTTTGAAATGTGAGTTTTGGTTGGAGTCTGTTACCTTTTTAGGTCATGTTGTTTCTAGTGAAAGGATTCAGGTAGACCCCAGAAGATTGCAGCAGTGATGGATTGGCCTAGACCCACGACCCCGACGGAGATCCGTAGCTTCTTGGGTTTAGCAGGGTATTATCGGAGTTTTGTGGAGGGATTCTCTACCCTTGCCTCCCCATTTACTAAGTTGACACAAAAAGCAGTTAAGTTCCAATGGTCCGATGTTTGTGCAAAATTTTTCCAGGAATTGAAGTCGAGGTTGACCTCGGTGCCGATATTGACCTTGCCAGAAGGCATGGAAGGATTTATGGTTTATTGTGATGCCTCTAGGGTTGGTTTGGAGTGTGTTTTGATTCAACATGGGAAGTTTATAGCGTATGCTTCAGGCAGCTCAAGAATCACGAGAAGAATTATCTTATGCATGATTTGGATCCTGCGGCAGTTGTGTTAACTTTGAAAATATGGCGGCATTATTTTTGTAGGGTCCATGTGGATGTGTTCTCAGACCACAAGAGTCTCCAATATTCGTTCAAGTAGAAAGAGTTGAATTTGAGGCAGCGACGGTGGTTACAATTGCTCAAGGATTATGATATTAACATTTTGTACCATCCAAGTAAGGCGAATGTGGTAGCCGACGCCCTCAGCGGGAAGTCTATGGGTAGTTCGGGTTATTTGGGAGCAGATCAAAGGCCCTTGGCTTGGGAAGTTTATCAATTGGCCAGTCTAGGGGTTTGTATTTCAGCCTCAGGCGAGGGGAATGTTATGGTGCATAATGGAGCTGAATCGTCACTGTTAGCGGAAGTCAAGGAAAAGTAGTTTATTGATCCAGCATTGGCACAAATGAAGGAGGCAGTTTTGAATAACAAGACTTCGGCATTTTCACTCAATGGCGAGGATGGTTTATTACGATGTCAAGGTAGGCTATATGTCCTAGATGTGGATAAACTTTGGTAGAGGGTAATGGCAGAGGATTATAATTCTAGGTATTCTGTGCACCCAGGTTCTACGAAAATGTATCATGATCTTAAGGAAATTTATTGGTGGAGCGGTATGAAGAGGGATGTGGTGGACTTTGTATCTAAATGTTCAAATTTTCAGCAAGTAAAAGTTGAGCATCAGCGGCCTGGTGGGTTAACTCAGCTTATCGAAATGCCAATATGGAAATAGGAGATGATCAACACAGATTTCGTGGTAGGGTTATCTCGCACTCAGCACAAGTTCGACTCAATTTGGGTAATAGTGGATCGACTCAACAAATCAGCTCACTTATTGCTTGTCAAGTCCACCAATACTGTAGAACAGTATGCTAAGTTGTATATCAAGGAAATACTAAGGCTTCATGGAACTCCACTTTCTATTATATCAGATCGAGGGGCCCAGTTCATAGCTAATTTTATGAAGACATTTCAGCAAGGTTTGGGTACTCAGGTGAATCTCAGCACGACTTTCCACCCACGGACTGATTGTCAAGCGGAGCGGACTATTTATATGCTTCAAGATATGTTGCAAGCTTGTGTCCTGGATTTCAAAGGTAATTGAGATGATCACTTGCCACTTATAGAATTTACTTATAATAATAGCTTTCATGCTAGTATTCAGATGGCCCCATTTGAGGCATTGTACAGACGGAGGTGTAGGTCTCCAATTGGATTGATCGAAGTAGGTGAAGCAAAATTGATAAGGCCAGATCTCGTGCACCAGGCTATGGAAAAAGTTAAAGTCATTCAGGAGAGGATGAAAACTGCTCAGAGTCGTAAAAAATCCTATGCGGACGTTAGTCGAAGAGAATTGGAATTTCAAGTTGATGACTGGGTGTTCTAGAGGGCATCTCCTATGAAGGGAGTCATGCGATTCGGGAAGAAAGGGATGTTGAGTCCTAGGTATGTTGGGCCGTATCGGATTGCTCAAAGGATAGGGCAGGTGGCTTAGCGGTTGGAATTGCCCCCTGAAATGTCATTAGTGCACCCGGTGTTCCATGTGTCTATGTTAAAGAAAGTGGTTGGAGATCCATCCACCATTGTGCCAGTTGAGACTATCAAGGTTAATGAAGAGTTGTCATATGAGGAAGTTTCGGTTGCTATTCTTCATAGGCAAGTCCATAAATTGAGAAATAAAGAAGTTGCTTCAGTTAAAGTATTATGGTGAAGTCAATGAGTCGAGGAAGCCACATGGGAAGCGGAAAATGAAATGAAGGAAAAATATCCCCACCTGTTTGAATAAGACTAGTGGTAATCGTGCGAACTCGTGTCTCTAAGAAAACCGATATTGTGTCCAGATTGGTGCAAAGACACCCCATCTTTCTTTCTAAATGCTTTACTCTCAAGTTGTGCAAGAATTGTAAGTGTTGTGATTATTTGAGCCATGTGCAACCCCTTTTGATAAATGAAAGTTTCGTGATAAGTGGATGGTTAATGGTAGTATATATTGGTAATGAATAAATTGAAATGCATATAGTATGTTGAAGTGGTTAAATTGTATGGGAATCATTGAAGTGACTAATTTATGTGCAAAATGTAACAAGTGATTGAATATGTGCAATTTTTTAGGTAATGAATTGTATACCAGTTGTGGGGATAATAGAAATTGTGCGATGGTGCTTGGAAATATGTTTCGGGGGCTCTCTAGCAGGTAGATAATTCTCATTACAAAGGAAACTCTGGCAAAAATTTTCTAAAAATATGGAAGTTAGAGAAAATTGGGAGTCCGCATATCCTCTTTTCAAAACCAACTGATTTTAAAAATCCTCATTCGAGGACGAATGATTTTAAGTTGGGGAGGATGTAAGGCCCCGTGAAAAATTTGTGGTCAAAACCTACTAGCTTGTAGTTTCAAGTTTCGAACATGTGTTAGGAATGTGTAAAATTATACCACGATTCGGACCCTTTGTACTGATCTAAGCATTTAAAAATTAGAGAATCAAAGTTTTCCAGAAAAGTGCTATTATGCGGTCCAGAATGCGATCGCAAATCAAGCATGTGAACTGCATTTCTATCGCAAAGTGAGGCAGTGTGTTAGTCAAATTTGAGGTCAAAATGCGGTCAATTATGCGACCGCATAGTTGTCGCACAATCATCTTGGAATTTTGTAAAGGGCCGCAGAATGGGTATACGGATCGCATTTCTACCGCAAACCCAGACAATAGGGTCAGATTTTTGGAGCACTTTTGCGGTCCATTCTGCGGACCACATTTCATCTTTGCGATCGTAAATGTGATCGCATACCTGACTCGGGGCTCCTATTTTTCTAAATTTTAAACCCGACTCCTTCTTTAATAAAACACTCCAACCCCTCATTTTAACGTATTTTCTGAACAAACTAGAGAGAGGAAGGGAGAAACCTTGAGAGAGGAAGTATTGCATTCATTGATTTGATTCTTCAAAGTCATCCGGGCCGGAAAATTTCAAGTAATTGTCTTCATCTTCATTCTTGCAGGTAAAATCCCCAACCCTTTTTCATTGGCTTTCAGGTGTAAACATAAAGGGGGATTCTCATGCATTGATTCTTCAAAATAAAAGGCTGAAAACATAAATGCATTTCTTTTAAAACCTAAAATCTAGTAAAGAGAATTGGGTATAACTAAAGGTTTGCAAAAGAGAGATTGATAACCTAAATAAGTTTGGGTAGTAATTGTGAACTTCAATTCTAAGTTATATATGTTAACTTGTGAACTAGATTGACGGTACTAAGCTATTGGTGAATTGAAAGTAGAATTAAGAAGGGTAATTCAACTCCAGGTATGTATGACTAACTTTAACTTTTGTAAAGTCACCTTGTTTGGTGTACGAGTAATTGGTATGTGTGTACTTATGTGGACTATTTGTTAATTCTTGTGATTAATGTGCCTTGAACGTTGTTAGTTAAGTTTCCTGATATAATGGTGTAAGTAAATGGCAACAAACCAAGTGTGTGTGAATGTGTTTATGTGGTAAGAGCTGTGTAACAAGTGACGGAAAGAATATCGTAATTGATGCAATTGAAACAACTGTGGTAATATCATATGTGACTTGTCGTGGGCATTTATCATTAACTTAAATTGTATATGGGTTGTTGTTTATTATGGTAATGCTATTGATGGTTTTGAAAACTCCTTTTGAATTGTTGTTGTGTGAAATGTGATTGTCCGGTGGGATCGGGTTGCGCGCCGCAACACGAATTAATAAGGTGTGGGTTGTGGTGATAATGGTGGCCGAGGTAATAAGGGTGGCCGGGTGATTGTATTGAAAGTAATTGTTGGTTTCTTTGGGTACCTTCTACGATCAACGCAATAGACCCCTCGATATCCTAGTCATCTTTTACTTCAATCATGTGGATGCCTCCACCCTTATGGTCTGGCAGAGGATTGTTATGGACGTTTGGATCGAGTTCCTTTTCCATAATGATCTTGTTATCAATCAAAGGCTTTATTTTGTCTTTCAAAGAGCGACATTCATCGATAGTGTGACCTTTTATGCCGGAGTGGTATGCACATGACTTATTTGGGTTAACCCACTGAGAAGGATTCTCAGAAGTTGTAGCAGGGATGGGGGTGACATAACCAATAGCTTTGAGCCTCTCGTACAGCTGGTCGATGGGTTCAGCGATGGATGTATATTATTTTGGGTATCTGCGATTAAAATTAGGTCGGGGTCTAGGGAAATTCTTCTTCAAATTCTGGATATAGACCACTTCTTGGGATCTCAGCTGATGTACCAAGATAACACATCTCCCTTCAAACTTCTCATGAACAGCTTCATGTGGATCCTTTGATCCTTCCCTACTCTAACCAGCTTGTCGCAATATGTCCTCAGATGGACCTTTGGTCACCTGTACCATCAAACACTTCAAATTTAGAAGGTTTGTACCCCTCAGGCAGTTTGACATCAAGATGTATGCAAAGGTCCTCATAGTTCAGCCCCTCGATTCATTTTCTTCCCTCAACGCCCTGAATTTGGCTGGTTAGTTTTCTTAAGTTCCTCGGCCAAGTTCCTGATAAGCAGATCCATTTCATCAGCTCAAGTGTGCATGAGATAGGTTGGGAGGAGTGTGGCATGGTCTCTACATAGATAGGAGTGTTATGGTGGCCTGGTGTATGGGTGTGGAAATGGTCGTTTACGGAGTTCTGAGGTTCTGGGATACGTAGTGGAGTGTTGTTTGGGGCATGGCAGGTGTTACATTGGTTCTTTAGTGAAGCAGTGTGATGGTGAGGAGCGGGATGATTATGTTATTTTGGGATAGTTTGAGGAGGGGTAGGGTTTTGAACATTGGGGAAGTTGGTATCTGGGGTGCTGAGGGAAAATGACAGGTTTGCCAGACTTCGAACCTTATCGAGCTCTTCTTGGAACTTCAACAGCTTCAGTTGAAGTTGTGACACATTCTCATTAGGAACCCGAATACCATGGCCATTAGTGGCCTCTACTCGTTTAGTTGTGTTCTCCTTTCTGATGTTTTTCAAATCTTCTATTTTATTCTTGCCTTCGTCCTTGCCTTTTATGAGACTAAGAGGAGGAGTGGGTGAAGGCCCCTGGATCTTGTGAAATAGGATAATGATGCCAGAGTGAATGAACTAACCTTTGGGGAGGGGAATAATAAAAAAAACAAAAATGAAACAAAAGGTAATCAAGTAAGTGAGGATTATAAAAGGTATTGCAATACTTAAACACATAATGCAGGAATATAAAGCGTGTCCTAATTTGGGAACCTCTTTGTGCCCGAGGTAGGCCTAGAGACAAATGGACTTGGAGAACTTCTAATGTTAAATACCTCATTTTATTGATAAAAAATAGGCGAATCCCAAAACATCACTAACTAAGCAAGAAATAAAAGTCACTAATGGCCATTGGCCTTATTACATTTTTATGAAAAAGCAAAAAAAACATCTAGCCTATTTGGTCCTATAAGGACCTTCCTCAGGTTGAATTTTCTCGTTGATCAAATCTTCCAGCTCGCGTAGGCTCGTTAGTAAGAACGCCTTCGCCAGATGTCCTTCTTCGTTTCCCTTTGTGTTCTGGTAGTTGTCGACTCTTTTCCTTACTTTTCCTTCTAATTCTAACAGGCTATATTCCAAAAAATCTAACTTTTCTCTAGACTTGACAGCCCTTTCTTTCCATTTATTGATTTGGTCATTCGATGGAAGATTTCTCCACCAGTCAAGCAAAAGCGTGGGTATGTTAACCATTCCAAAGCTGGGGATCTCGTGCCTCAGATTTCTTCAAGGAAAACAAGGTTAGGCCCTTACCCCACCAGAAACGACTATTTAACATTAACAATTAGCATGAAGCATTTAGTTCTCCAAATAAATGCACAGAACGTGATGATGTCCGTTTGGATGTAGGGAAACCTAGTGGACTTTCAGACAAAGCTGTCTTAAAGGATCATTATATGGACAACATTACTGACCCGACTAGGTTTGACCATGATACATGCACAATTTAAATAGAGTAAGGTTTTATAGGGTTTTAGACTGTACCCTTGAGCAGACAACTCAAGGGGGAAGGCACCGAACTTTCGACTACACCGTTGATCGACTAGTTTTATCGCAAATAAGCCTTTCCGAATTTAGAGGATAATGACATAGGAAGGGCAAAACCACTCATCAAGCGTTGCTACAGTATTTGTTTGGCACGAGTGGAGTATGATCTTCTGCATGATTATGCAATAATTAAAAGCATGTTGACATGTATTTGAACATTAAGAAAGCGATAAATACAACATTTTTATAATTTAAAGCAGTTATAAAGGAAGGAAACAAGAAAGATATGTCAGTTTTGCTTTTGAAAATGAAAGTAAATGCTTAAAGGAATTAAATAAATAATTTCACATAGGGGGTACAAATTCACTAAAATGGTATGAAATGGTAAAAGCCTAAATATCCCCAACGGAGTCTCCATACATTCGCGCCCCCTTCTTTTCCTTGCGGAAATCGGGTTCATGAAAGGACAACTCTTTCCTTTTATGAAAGGGGCTTGCATTTTGAAGATTCACTGCCTAACGATTTAACATGCGTTAGGGCATATGTAAGGTTCATCTATAACTATGTTTGGTAACCGAAGATAGGGTAAGGTCTTGAAATTATCCGAAGGTAAAGGTGTTAGGCACCCCTCAGGATCCACTAGTGTGGTTCCTAGCCAAACAGTTTTTGTGAATTTGTACAATTAGAAAGTAAACAAGTATGGCTCAAATAGTAGGGGACTTAAGTTTGAATACATAGATGCTTGAAAAAATAGTAAATGAAAAGGAATACAATCTAAGCGTATTTGTGAATGTAAAGCGGTGTCCTAGGTTGGTTAGCCTATAGGATCACATCAGTACAATGCCCAGTAATCACTCCTTGTAAAGGGGCTATGCGTGGCATTAGTGCACAGGTCATCATATTCATATCTACCCTTTCCCGCCCCGTGGAGGTGATTAAAGCGAAGGTTGGTCTCGACCCCGATTGCATGCTGTCACCCGACCCTTCCTATCAGTCCCAGAGGAATTTAGTACTCCTATATTATAAGGAGGGGGTTCTAGGCAAAACCTCAGGTTTAAAGGTAAAATACTAGGCGACAAATAAGAACAAATAGGAATGCATTTAAAGGGTACAACACAAAAATCATATAGAAGGCTCAGATATACCTCCACAAGTAATGCATAAAGACAGCACGACTCATACACAATTAAGGTCTAAATTCAGATCCTAACTAGGTACTTAAGTGATAACAGTAGAGCCAGATTTATTACATGACTCAGAAAAGAAGTCTAAATCAGGCTTGCCTACTGGTTTTTACACGTTGATAGTTAAACACTAATCACAGAGATGGTTCTGGTTTTTTTAAAGTTGATTTCCTAAGGCTTGCCTAGGTGCGGAATACAAATGACTACATGGCAAGTTTTTAAAGCGGACTCTTGAATCCCTATAGGCATGATATGTAATGACAAATCAATGCAATTATTGAAAAAACTCATTTTAGAGAAGATAAACCACTAATCAAACCAGTTTCAAAATGAACTAAAACATTGATGGGGTTGATTTATTTAAATAAACTAGTTGAGATCTATAGGCAGAATTTTTGGAGTTATTCCCTATAGGCATGGTTTCTAAATGAATTTTCAGAGCGTGTTTAAATGGGCAGAATCACATAATAGCAGCTTATTTTATTGATATTATCTACCATATAGATAGGATTTCTAAGTATGGATGAGATGCTCAAAACAGTGCATATAAATCCTAAATGGCATGATTTCTAATGTGGCGAGGCAAACATAGTAAAAACCCTATAGGCATGATTTCTAACATGGTGAGGCAAAAAATGTAAAGTCCTATAGGCATGTTATTTACCCTAGATTATACTATAGCATGCATATTACCCATCCCTTTTCACTATCCAACTCGAGAGTCATTTTTAAATAATTATTACAGACTAATACTAAAATGAATTACATAAAAAGACTAAAAATAACGCTATAGAGAGCCTGAAATAGGCCCCAAACTTTCAACACCTGATTAGGACTTCCTCTCTGAGTTATGTAATAAACTACCTCAAGTGCCATGATTGTTCCATAGTCTTTCTCATATCTGGGTGTGTCAGAGTTCCCTAAGGACCTCTAAGGGGTCCTGGGCTGTTCTCACACCTAGATTTTATATCCAATACAGAGCAAGTGCAGTATGGATGGCCAACTTTTATGTGTCCAAGTTCAGAGGGAACTCAAGGGACCCAAGGCAAGTCTCACACAAAAGGGGCAGAACCTAGTGGTCTAAGAGTATAGGGGAGAGTGCTTGATATAGATTTAAAAGAGTTGAGTTTGAAACAGTTTTGAAAATAATCAGTTTGAAATAAATTCTGGAAGGCAGTGGAAGAGTTCGCCTTAGTGAAAAGAAAAGAATCATCAACTTAAAAAAAAAATCATCATACATAGTTCAAACACAAACAGGGAAAAGAGGAATTGGGGACATAAAGGTTTGAAACCACATAAATGGGGAAACATTTGATGCAGCAAATATACAAAACATCTATGAATCCATTAAACAAATCGGTCATGGTAACAGAATTTAAAACATAGGGAAGACTGCAGCAGGATCATGTTGAAGACAAGGGTTTTGTTGAATAAAGTTTGACACTACATGGTTATACCAGTTAGGGATGGGTAAGGGAAACTAAGTGATCATGCTGGGCAAGTGTCAAAGAACTAGGCAAAGTTTAATATGATGATTACATACAAGGCAAGAATTTAGACATGATTAATAACATCAAACATTGAAACAAATGGACTAACTAGTACAGTAACAAGCATGGATATATGGGCATGGACACACATAAAGTTGAGTTTCAAATTTAAATTAGAGACATACCAGTTGAAGAAGTAAAATGTAGCAAGTAAAGTTCCTCTCAACCGGCTAGACAAGCAGTTAGCACAAGTGGCAGAGAAAGAAGAGAGAGTTTGAGTGTATGTGTGTGTATGTATTCTGAACTATGTTTGTGTCCTAAGACTGTAGAAGAGAGTCATTTATATAGTAGTTTTAAAATTTGTTAAAATAAGGCAAGAATCAATTCTTCAGTAATTGCAGAACTCAGTATAAAAAATTTGCTCGAATCTCCCTTTGACTAAGGGAGTCAGTGTGAACGGTAAAGAGCAAGTGACAAGTAAGGAAAGAAATAATACACAGCTGGAGTATGACAAATAAGGAAAGATTTCAAAATTTTACCAGTATAGAACAGGTAATTAAGGCTAGGTTCTAAAAAATTTCAAACTAAGGAGACAATCAGTAGCAATGTAGATAAGGCAAGGAAAATAATTAAGGTAAACAACTAATCAAATTAAGTGGAAAGGTAGGGGTCGAGGGGTCTAAAGGGAAATGTTCAAATCACACCAAGTAATAAGGAATTCAGAATCAATAGAAGAGAAAATCATGGAAAAGAGTCAGCATGTTTAATATATAAAAAGAGTAAGACATGGATAGTCAAGAATTGGCACGCAACTCTAGCAAACAATGAAGATAAAACGATACTGACTCAGTGAGAAACATGCAAGTCTTAAAGCGAACAATCAAGATGAACACAAACACATAGAATTGATGTAAGTCAAGGTTGAGAAACTCGGTAGAAGCATGTCAAGGCAAGGCAGTCACAAGTAATTACAATCACACAAAAGAAATATGAGAATCTGTAAGTCATGCTAACACAACCAAACGAAGAACCCTAAAAATTAGGGTTTTCGACGTAGGCTAGTTAGGGTCAAGAAAGAACTCAACAAAATCAGTCAAACACATAGATACACCTAAAACAAGAAAGTGTTTCGAAGAAAAGGATTTTCAGAAACCCTAGTTTAGGAAGATGACAAACCACTCGAAAATCAGGAGATTTTCCATAAAACAAGTAAAATAAGTTCGATCCTTCTCAGATCTGTACAGATCTAAGAAGTTTAAGAAACAAAATTAGGGTTTTTGTCAGAATAACTCGAATAGAGGAGAAAGCTTAAACAAACATTTGCAGATTAATAGAAAATTCAGAAGAAAGAAGCGTTTTCAAAATGGTGTTTAAGAACCCTAGTTCGAAGGTGAGGAATTATTTAAGACAAAATTGAAAAAATCTCTGAGGAAAATAACAAAATCTCATAATGTACACATATCTAATATAGATATAAAAGAAATCAGAAAATCTTAAGGATTAGTGTCTCCGAGAACCCAGAGAAGATGAGAAAACCTTAAAGTGTTACAAGTTTTAGCCGGAAAAGCCATAGATCTTACTCAAACAGCCATGGATGGATGAAAAATGGCATGAAAGTGTAAGGTCCCGTAAATAATTTTGGTCTCAAAACATAGTAACCCGTGGTGTCGACTCCGAATATGTGTTAGGAATGTGTAGAATTATTCAAAAAAATCAAAAGAATCAATTTTCCAGAAAATTGTCATTTATGCGGTCAAGAATGCAGTCGCAGATCACCTATGCGGATCGCATTCATACCGCAGAGTGAAGCAGAGAATTGGTCTAAGTTGATGTCAAAAATGCGGTCCATTATGCGATCGCATAATCGATATGCGGACCACATTTCCACCGCGGAGTGAAGCAGAGAATTGGTATAAGATGATGTCAAAAATGAGGTCCATTATGCGACCGCATAATCAATATGCGGACCGCATTCCTACCGCAGAGTGAAGCAGAGAGTTGGTCTAAGTTGATGTCGAAAATACGGTCCATTATACGGACCGCATTTTGATTCTGCGATCGCAGATCTCACCCGGACTTCTATTTTCTAAAATTTAAAACCCGACCCCCTTTCTAATATAACACGCTAACCCCTCATTTTAACAATTTTTCTGAAAAAAATAAGAGAGAGGGAGGAGGGGTTCTTGAGAGGAAAGTTTATCTTCTTCGAAATTGTTCCTCAAATTTCCTGGTCTGGAAAATTCTAAAGCAAGTGTCTTCATCTACATTTCTACAGGTAAAATCCCTAACCCTTTTTCCTTGATTTCTAGATTTTAACCTAAGGGAGGGAGTCTCATGCTTTGATTCTTGAAATAATGGGTGGAAACTCACATGCATGTCTTTCAAAAATCTAAAATTTGGTAAGCGGAATTGGGTAGAAGTAAGGGGCTGTGCTCGATAACCTAAATAAGCTCGGATAGTAATTGTGAATTTCAAATTCTAAGGGCATGTGTTAGTTGTGAACTAGATTGACGTGGCTAGATTGGTTGGTGACTGATAATAGGAGTTTAAAAAGGAAATGCGACTCCAGGTATGTATGGCTAACCTTGACCTTGTAGAATTGCTTTGTTGGTGTTCAAATGTTTGGTATGTGACATTCACGTGAGTAAATTGTGAAATTGTGCGATTTGCATGGTTGTGATTATGATATGTGGTATTAGATGGAAAAAACAAATGACGTAAGGGAATTGTAAGTGATGCGACTGAAATGATTGTGATATTAACATCTATGGCTGATCGTGGGCAAGTGTTGTTGTAACATGAACACTTGTGAATTGTGGAATATGACGGAAATAGTATCAATGGTTATGGAAACACCTGTAAAAAAAAATTATTGTTGCTATTCCTCAAGAAGTGTTGTTGTGATCTTTGTGAATTGTTCATTGTTGTTGTTGTGATTGTTTGTGAATTGAAAATGTACGGTGGGATCGGGTTCCGCGCCGCAACACGAAGTAATAAGGTGCGGGTTGTGGTGATAAGGGTGGCCGAGGTAATAACGGTGGAAAGTGATCGAAGTCACTGTTGAAATGAAAATATGAGCAAGAATGTGAAATCTATTAATATGGAAATGTGGAAGGGAAACAGGAGAGTTTGTAAAACTTGTTTGGCTTGATTATTCTTTCTTTATGGAAATTTATTGTTGTTTCTGTTACTGTTACTTATTTGCCTATGGCTTGAGTTTACTTGGCACAAAGTTTGTTATACATACCAATACAATTCAAGTGTACTGACGTCCCTTTTGCCGGGGGCGCTACATTCGTATTATGATTGTAGGTGGATCTGCAGCAGGTATTCCAGCCCACCGATCGTAGCTCCCTCTCCGCCTTTCGTCAATTTTCGGTGAGCCCCATTCCTCTCGGGTCCCTACGTGGCTCAAGCCCCTTGTTTCTGTAGACTTATTTTGTTGTTGTGTAAGGTATAGCCGGAACCTTGTTACCGGCAAGTACTGTATTATCCCATTGTATCTTTAGAGGCTCCGTAGAAAGTGGATGTGGGTTAGAAGCTATGTATATTCATGTTTCTTTTGTTGGACAACGAATTGGTAATTTTACTAATTATTATGTATGTATGTTTTGAAAAAGGGTGATCTAAAAATTTATTATATGGCTAGTTCTTGGAATNGAATTGGTAATTTCACTAATTATTATGTATGTATGTTTTGAAAAAGGGTGATCTAAAAATTTATTATATGGCTAGTTCTTGGAATACCGAATAAGGAAAACAAGGGGTGGCTCATGGGTTAGGAAAGGCACCTAGGTCCGCTTGACTGGGGATACCCGGTCGAGCGCGGTCATGTCCCTCAAGTTTGGGGCATGACAGAAAGACCATGGATAGAAGCTGAACCACTCCAGGTTCATCAAAGGACCTCAGGGTAGTGTTAAACTAGTGTGGGGTGAAGCAGAGGCCAAGAGATAATGAGAGGCCATGGTTGCCGGCGAGGGAGGTGACCAGCGAAAGTGGACAGGGTCCGTCAGGAAGGACGAGAGTAGAGAAGGTTCTAGAGAGAACCAGAGAAAGAAAGAGGGAGTTAGAGAGGTCGGTTGAGAGAGAAATGAGAGGGGGAAATGAGAGATGGGGTGTGTAGTCGTTAGGTTTTAATATGGTAATAGTGAATCCGGGTCGTTGGTCAAAATTGATCAACGACCAAAATTAAATCAGGTCTGGGCCGGGTATGGTTTGGGTTTGGGATTGGGTCTGGTGGGTTGTTTAATTGGGCTTGGGGTTGGTTTGATTTAGTTTATAATTTAAATAAGAGTGCCTACTTGTTAAATACCCAATTAAATTAGATAAATAATTAATAAAAATAGCTAATAATTAGATAATATGAAATTAAAGCTAAATAGGTGAAATTAAGGTAATTAACTAATATTTAAAATAAAATGACTGATTATTGAATTAAAATAGTGTAGAGTGTACAATTAGGCTATAATTGCAAAATTATTGTGACTATAGCCAAACAATACCAAATTGGCTAATTTTCAAAATAATTAAATCCTAATAGAATTAAAAATGATATATTGAGCTAATAAATACTTTGAAATTACCTGTACTGTGATTTATGAATAATTATTGGATTATAAGATACTGAATAAATTGGAAAATAAATTAATAATAATATGGAAAATCATGGAAAAATATCAATTATTATAAAACTGATTTTGAAGGCATATATGCAAATTTTAAAATTAGTTTGAGGAAAAATTGGGTGTCAACATGATGTTGGCCGGGCCGTACGACCTCAGCATAATTGCGCATGTTAATTATTTCGAATTTTTCTATGATTCAACTACCTAAATGGCTTGGAACGTAAGTGGTTAAATGATATGACTGAAATTTGAAATCT
The DNA here is from genome assembly GCA_026770625.1 of Nicotiana glauca. NCBI lineage: Eukaryota > Viridiplantae > Streptophyta > Magnoliopsida > Solanales > Solanaceae > Nicotiana > Nicotiana glauca. Next base: position 16,765 of record MU744809.1, on the reverse strand, counting down.
TATTTATGAAAGAAGAACTTATCACTTCTTGTTATCAAACTGTTAATATTGTTCATGATATTCATACTTATCATAATACTTTAATTATATTAATGTTGGCCCTAGTAAGTTTCAAGGCGACCCCTCGTCACTTCTTCTTGGAGGTTAGACGGGATACTTATTTGGTACATATTGTTTATGTATTTATACTACACGTCTGTACTTAATTTTACAGGATCTGAGGCAGGTGCATCAAGTTACCCACCCCTCGCACATACTTGATCTTGGACGATGAGCTGCCCAGCATGTTGGGGTTTCTCTTTTGTTATATCTATCTATTCTATTTCAGATAGTAGGATAGTCATCTTTTGTATATTCTGCTAGTTGACCACACACTCGTGACACTAGATCTTGGAGCATATTAGTAGACTTGATTTTTGGGTTGTATTTCTATAATTACGACTTCTTCTAGTTGTTACCTTTTTGCATGCCTTAAAAATCTATTATTTATCCTCTTTTGATCCCACTTTATGAGATCGCACTAGATTTGTTGTTGTTGTAGATGTTTTATATATATATATATATATATTTGACTCTTTGACCTAAATTGCTCATGTACCATGAAATGTTGAACTAAATGTTGTTCTTTACTTTACTTCTAAAACTTCATCCTAAAGTGAGGGTCTTTGCTAGTATATTAGCTAAGAATATTTAAAAAAAAAACCATAAGATTAAACCAAATAAAAAATTAAAGTCAATCGACTACAAAAAATAAAGTTTGGTTGGTTTGACTTGACTTGATTTTATGTTGAGTTGACTAATGATATTAATATATATAACTTGATTTGGTGTTGATAAAAAATAGTTGAACCAAAATCAAACGTCCAAACTCAACTGATAATGTGTGTGTATTTTTAATCAATTAATCGTTAACAAAAAAAATACTAGGTTTATTTTATGTTGATAATTTGAGACTCATAATAACCTAACATAAAAGATGATATGAAAATTTGGTCGAATAATGTTTCCTACTATTAATGGTGCTTTATAAACCTCTTTGGGAACCACTAATGGTGCCAACAATGCTTTGAGAATGTAACGACCCGGCCGGTTGTTTTGAAAATTTGCATCCTATTCCGCGGCTTAAGGTCTCAAGAAAATTCATATTATGTGTAATGACTTGCGTGTATTGTCGAGTTCGGTTTTCAGATGATTTGGGATCAATTTGGAAGAAGGATTCTTGATTTAGAAGCTTACATAGTAAGAGTTGACCGGAGTTTTGACTTTTGTGTAGACGACTTCTAAATAGCATTTTGATGATTCAAATAGCTTTGTATGGTAATATTGGACTTAGGCGAGCGTCAAGATTTTGATTTAGAGGTCAATAGGGTAATTTGAAGTAGTTTGGCGAAAATTGATGTTTTGAAAGGTTGAGAGATTTGATTAGGAGTTGAATTTAGTAATATAGGGGTCGAAATGCTATTGCGAGAGTTATAGTAGCTCTGTTATGTCATTTGGAACTTGCATGCAAAATTTGGCATCATTCCGAGTTGATTTGGTATGTCCCGACGCCATTTCTAGAAGATAGAAGATTTTGGAAATTCTTTAGTTCGATTCATGGTGCGATCCATTGTTTAGATGTGTTTGAAGTGAATTGGGACCTTGAGCAGGTCCGCGTTAGGTTATGGAACTTGTTGGTATGTTTCGACGGGGTCCCACGGACCTTGGGCGTGTTTCGGATGGCTACAGACCATTTCCTTAGGGTTTGGATGGCTGATATGATATCTGGTGTCCCCTTATATTCGATCGCAAAGTTCAAGAAGCGTTCACATAGACTGTTTTAATGGATGGACTTTTTCCACTTCACATTTGCATGTTTCTACCCACGATCACATATGTGTGTACCCTCCTTCATCGCGTTCGCATTTATAATTTTGCGTTCGAGTAGCACAGCCTTGGCAGCTAGTATTTCGTTCGTGATTGCGTATTGCATTTCTTGGTGCAGAAGTTGCTCCCTTCTTCACGTTCGCATGAATTTGTTTGCGATCGAGGGGTACATCTTAGGGCAGTAGTCATTTCTTCTTCGCGATCGCGGTGTGTAAGTCATTGGGTAGCAAAATATATTTTCCAAAATTAAGGGTTTGACTAGTTTTATCACATCTTGAGTTGTAGGCCTCAAATTTGAGCGATTTTTCGTGTGTTTTTCAAGCAAATCATTAGAGTAAGTGTTCTTCATCTAGAACTTATTATACTTCATGATTCCATCTTTATTCTTATCAATAAATTAGTGGTTTGAGTTGAGGAAATGAGATGTTTTGCAAAAATCATTCAAAATATAAAATGATGATTTGAAGGACGAATTGATGTCGGAAATTGATAATTTTGGTATGGTTGAACTTGTATCAGAATGGGTGTTCGGATTTTGTAAATTTTATCGAGTTCTAAGGTGTGGGCCTTTGGGTTGAATTTTTGGTGTTAATTAAAAATCAAAGCTTTATTATCCGAAATTGTTTCCTATGTGTTTTATGTATGATTTGAAGTTATTTTGGCTAAATTTGAGACGTCCATAGGTTTTTTCACTAGAGAAGGTCGTATTAGAGTGTCATTCTAGCTTCTTTGAGGTAATATCTTGCCTAACTTTGTAGGGTATGAGGGGAAACTACCCCTTAGGTTTTTAGTAATTTGTGCTAATTGTGTAATGTGAAGGTCGTATACGCAAGGATGACGAGTACGTTCTCGGGCTTATTTATGGAAATTTGATCATTTAGGGCTCTTAGGTTCTTATGTTCATTATATATGAAGTTTTTTTGTCATGTTAAATCCCCCATTTACTAAATCCACCCTTACGTGCTTTATTTGGAATTAATTGCTTCATGTTCTACCCTTATTGTTGATTAAACTCATACGTGCCTTAATTAAAGTTATTATTATCTCTTCCGTAATTTGATTAACCTTAATTGAAATTACTATTATCTCTTTCGTAATTGCTTGGCCTTAATTGAAGTTTGTTATTCCTTCCATTGTTGACGTATCCTTATTTGGGGTCATTGGTTCGTGCTATCTCTCTTGTAGTTGAACTGTACTTTTGTGGACTCATTGTTACACATTATATCTCCCTTGTTGAGCTACTCTTGTTGATACCATTATTCCTTGTTGTGCCTTTTTTGTGAGCTCGTTCTTCCGTTTCTTTGTGTCCTAAAGTCCTTGTGAGTATTTACGTGTTGTATTCTCATGTTATTGTATTTATTGTTGTTGATGTACGTTGTGGTTGAGCCGTGGGCTCTTTATTGTAAAACTCTATAATTGTTTAGTTTCTCTAGCAAAATTATTATTTTGGGCACTTGAGGTACCACTTGTGATATGTTGTGATATTGATAAACATGTGGTGGTATAAGATATGGATGTTGAAACGTATGAGATGAGATAAGGTGGACTTGATACCCGTGGCTAGTAGCAGAACTACTGGAAGCCATGGGTATGATAAGGTGCGCTAAAATGCGGGATGCTATTTCGGGGAAAATGATTTTCAAAACTAAATGTAAAGGCTCGCGCAGTTGTAAAAGGAAAGATTGTGATTCATTTTGTTATTTAAGACTACGAGGCAGTACCTCAGTAGTGACTCTTGTTGACATTTCCCCATTATTTTGTACTTGTCTTTGATCGTTGTTTCCTTAACATATTAATTGTCTTTCTCGGTGTTGCACCATCTGCTTTATTCTGTGTAGCTAACCTTGTTATATTATTCATTGTTTCAATTTCATTACTATCTTTATTACACTTTAAATTTTGTGGTGATCGTTCCTTACGTGCCATTCATTGTCTTTACTGTTACTTGTCGACTTGAATTGTTGTAGAACTTTTGCACAAGCATACACGCAAATAAATCCCCCATAATGGTATAAGAAGATGGATCCTGATGTTTTGATCATTTACATATACTCTCGTGTACTTGTCTCATGTGTGAGATTTATTCTAGTTGCACGTAAGTTGTCCATGCTATCATGAGTCATTATTATTGTGGGTACATGAGTGGTCCGTGCGGATGATAGATATTGTCACTCCTTGGCATGTGATTCATCTGTGGTGTTATGAAGTGTAATGTGGGCACAAGATGCCAAGTGATTAGGGATCACGAATTGGGACCTGTGATTTGTGATTTTGAGGTTTGGTACCTCGTGGAAATTCTTGGATAAACCTGGTGTAAAAGCAGTTGTTCCTATTGAGTTTGTTTTTCTTTATTTTGTTTCACTGTAATTGAACTGTGTTCAGCTTACTTTATAGTGTTATCACTAGTTGTGTCTCTTTGCCAACTGTTGCTTTTAGTTCCTATCATAAAACATTGTATTATTATTGTCATCATGCCTAGATTTAAGTTAATATTGTACGTTGTTAGTTCTAAATTTATAATTGTTCGAGTTGTTTAGTCCAATGGTGTCTTGACTATTCCTCGCCACTACTCCACCGAGATTAGTCTTGATACTTACCGGGTACCGCTGTGGTGTACTCATGCTACGCTTCTGCACATCTTTTGTACAGATCTAGGTGCCTCGAATGTCGTTGATTATTAGCTAGCTGGTCAAGCATTGCTGTGGAGACTCAAGGTAAACCTGTCGTCGCGTTCGTAGTCCTCTCACCTCTTGAAACGTCCTCTTGTACTGTTTATTTCTCTTCTAGAATAGTTGTATTGAGGGATTTTCTTACTAGCTCTATAGAGCTTATGACCTATACTAGTTTTGGGATTATAAGTTTTGTATAGAGATTTCTATTTCATATTTAATTTTTGTTTGTTGAATTTTGCTATTAATTCAGTAAGTGTTAGGCTTACCTAGTCCCTAAGACTAGGTGTCGTCATGACATCCTACGGAGGTAAAATAGGATCGTGACAAGTTGTTGTCAGAGCTTGATAGGTTACAAGTACTTCACTTTATGTTTTGATGATCTAACAAACTTACTATCTAGAACCAGATAAGGAACATGTTGCATATTCACAAGACCTCAAGTTCACAACAACCCAGGATAAAATTCAGTTGGGAACATGATTCAACTCTTTATAAATGGAAGGAACAGCTGAGGGACCAGGTCCCTACCAGTTCCCGAGGAGACTGCACGATGTCAACTTTCCAGCTAGAAAGTTGCTGCCTGCACTCGCTACTGTGCAAAACAGGGCTGCAGTCAACCTTCTAGGGAATATTTTTCAACTACCGTGCTTGCATCATTGTAAGTGATGCCATGTAGGTATATATGAATTCAAGAGAGGTAAAACAACACACTTGAACATTTGACAAGCTTATTCAATGTGACTATCCAGTAAGAAAGTTCTTCAAGAACAAAGAACAAAACAACTACAGACCAGTTCCCACATAGAGTTATTGTATGTCCTTAGTTGAGTTGTAACTTTGTAATAGTTCTTTAATTGTAACTCATATCTAGCATGTTTAGAATCATTCTATAGGAACCTATTTGTAAACCTTAAATCTGTGTGTTTGAGTCTTGTCTAGAGTTAGTCATGTTGTAAAATCTTTGTAATAGAGTTATTAAAAAGTGGCTTGTAATAGAGTATTGCAAGTTAGTGAGGGATTAAGAGGAACTCCTAGGTTTCATAGGTTGTAATCTAAAATTTGCTCAGTAGTGAAGTTGATATCCTACAAGTGTAGGTTCTGGTTTTTAATGCAAGAGAGGTAAAACAACCCACTTGAATATTTGACAAGCTTATTCAATGTGACTATCCAGTAAGCAAGTGCTTCAAGAACAAAGAACAAAACAACTACAGACCAGTTCCCACATAGAGTTATTGTATGTCCTTAGTTGAGTTGTAACTTTGTAATAGTTCTTTAATTGTAATTCCTATCTATCATGTTTAGAATCATTCTATCGGAACCCATTTGTAAACCTTAAATCAGTGTGTTTGAGTTTTGGCTAGAGTTAGTCATGTTGTAAAATCTTTGTAATAGAGTTATTACCAAGTGGCTTGTAATAGAGTATTGCAAGTTAGTGAGGGATTAAGAGGTTAACTCCTAGGTTTCATAGGTTGTAATCTAAAATTTGCTAAGTAGTGAATTTGATATCCTACAAGGGTAGGTTATGGTTTTTAATCCCGTTGAGCTGGGAATTTTCCACGTAAAATTCCTCGTCATTTAATTACTATTTTTTTTTGTGTACTGTTTGACCTGATAGAGAACCTGGTTCTCTATAGAGTTTGGGGGACCATTATATACTATCAATTGATATCAGAGCAGGTTCTTTCAATCAGTTTAACACCTAGAAAGGATCCTCAGGGCTGCTCCTCCAAACTTTGAAGAAGGCCAGTCTACTTACAGACCACCTTGGTTCAATGGGAAGTATTTTGGATGATGGAAAACTAGCATGACTTCATCATGGCTAAAAATTCTGAGCTATGGGATATCATATGTGATGGACCATTTGTTCATAACAAAAATCTTGGTGACCTACCAGGAACCATTCCCAAGACAATGAAAGAATTCAACGATGCAGATAGAAAGGCCATAGAGAAGAACTTTCGTGCTAAGAAAATTCTGGTATGTGGTATTGGACCAGATGAATACAACAAGATCTCAGCATGTCAGTCAGCCAAAAATTTGGGAAGCCCTGCAAACAGCTCATGAAGTAAAAACATAGGTCAAGCAATCCTAAATCGCAATGCTCACAACTGAATACGAGCTCTTCAGGATGCAAGACAATGAATCTACCCGGTTTACCTCCATCATTAATGAGCTTCACTCTCTTGGTGAAACTATTCCAAGAAACAAGCTGGTTAGAAAGATCCTAAGCATGCTACCTAGTTCTTGGGAAAGCAAAGTGAATGCCATTATAAAGGCAAAGGACTTGCAGGATCTAATTATAGATGAACTTATTGGCAATCTAAAAATATATGAGATGAAAAAGAAGAAAGACCGTGAAAGAAGAGAGCCCAAGAAGGAGAAGAACCTGGTCCTCAAAACAGAAAACAACGAGTCAAGTGGTGAAGATGGTGATATGGCATACCTAACAAGAAGATTCCAGAAGATGGTTTGCAGGAAAGAAGGCATTACAAAAAGTGGAAGCTCTAGCAAGCAAAAGAATAATTAACTTTGTCATAAATGTGGCAAGCGAGGATATTTCATCAAGGATTGTGTTTACCGTGAAAATGGTAACAATAATAAAATTTGTTTATGAGACTCTAAAAATACATAATCTATTTTTATGCTAGTCGTGGAGCAGTTGATGTTGAGAGTGTGTAATTTGGGGTGAGACGCGAGCTAAAATTAAGCAGTAATCAAACCGAGAGATAGTCGTTTGGGGCCTCGAGCTGGTCGATTTGGGGCCTCAAGGTCAAGTATCGAGCACGGACTATAGGGGGAAATTGGGGAAGGGCTAACAGATGCACTAATATTAAATGAGGCTCTTTATAGCAAATGATAAGCAATAAACAAGCAATGAATATGGAAAAAGTATGAAAATAAAAGGATAGAACAACAATGTCGAGAGAGTATCTTAGAGAGAAAGAGAGAGACTTATCATACATTTCATGTAGAGCCTTTGGAGAAACATCAGTTTCCTACAAAATAATCGGAATAGCCTGGCTATGATTTGCCAGACTTAGCTATGATAGATTTAGTTGTGTCTTGGGAACCCATATTTCTGCTTTAGCCCCGATCAATATCCTCCCGAGACCGGGTGTCGATGGGCCCTGAGGGAGAAGACTCGAGCACATCTTTGAAGTCTCGAGGCTTTGAGTCGATCTTCCAAAATGCTTAAAAGACAGGAAATTGGGCCCTCTAATTTTTTCGTATACATATTTCCCTCTCCTAAAGCAAGATCAGTAGAAGAACAACTCTAACAAAGTAGCCAAAAGGAACCTGGTTCCTAACAGATGCTTCAATAGAACATTGACAATGTTGTAAGACAAGTTCTTGCTGCATGGGGAGATTTATCAAGCAAATATAGAGCAGATATGAACCAGGTAATAGCTCTATGATGACAGTAGAAAGTGAATCAACCGAGTATGATTCAATTTTTGCTTTGATGGCTCAGTCTGATGATGAAGATGACAATGTTGATGCGGTAAATATTTTCGATATTTAAAGAAATATTAAATCTTATTCTCCTAAGAAAATGATGTATTTGGAAAATGTGCTAATTGATGCTTATCATACTCTTGTAAATGACTGAGATGTCATAACAGTTGAACTAGGACAAGCAGAACAGTGTAGAGATGACCTAGTAATAGTTGCAGTCAATCTAAGAGAGCCAATTGAGAACCTGAAGAAGGAAAGAAAAAGATTAAAAATGTAGAATAAGAAATAGATGACCTCCTAGTGGTAGTAATGGACTTAAAGTACACCATTTGGAAGCCTAATATGGAAGTAGGGATGAAAATTATCAAAAAGGAAAGGAAGTTTCAAGCGAGGCACACATTAAGCTTGAAAATTAGTTAAAAACAGTGCAGTATAGTCTGTGTATTGAGCTTGATAAAAACAAACGACTTCGTGAAGAACTACTTAGACTAAAGAGTGATCTTGAAAAATCACTCAAGTGGATCTGGTCCTCTGATGCTATCACTGCCATGTAATCCAACAATGGAGGAAACGGGCAGAGGATTGGGTTTCATAGGGAAAAGATCCCTTACAACCCTTGTAGAAAGTACATTATTGTACCTGACAATTGGCTTTGCACCCACTACAGTAACAATGGGCACCTTAAGGAAAACTATGAAGTCGGATGTCAGTCACAGCAGAAAAATAAAGCCTTTGCTGAAAAAGTAACTACTAGTCAAGAACATGGTCCCTTATTTAAAAAACGCATAATGCCTTCATGGACTAAAAGATAACTTAGTCACCCATTTCGTCATTAACATAGACCCAAATTGGCTTCGGTTCCAAAATCTAACACCTAATCTTCTTGTGTAGGGAATAGTGAAAGGAAGCAGCCTACAATGGTACATGGATAGTGGTTGCTCAAAGAATATGACTGGAAGTACAAATAATTTCCTTTCACTAAAGGCCCTGCAAAGAGGGACTGTGTCCTTCGGGAATGGCAAGAAGGGACACATTCTAGGGAGTTGGAAGCATTGGCAAGTCTCTCTGTCACTCAGTAGAAAATGTGTACTATGTGAACGGCTTGAAGTACAACTTACTAAGAATTTCACAAATCTCTGACAAGGGAAACAAGGTCGAGTTTGTGTCAAAAATCTGCACGGTGACAAACCTGGTTACGGGTGAGGTGGTGCTAAAAAAGATACAAGAATATCTATGTAGCTGACTTTAAGTCGCTGAAGAATGGCGACTTAAGTTGCCTAAGCATTGTTGATGATGATACTGAGCTATGGCATAGGAGGTTAGGTCACGCAAGCTTCGTGTTGTTGTTGAACAAATTTGTAAGGAAGGACCTGGTTCATGGTCTGCCCAAATCAAGATTTAATGATCACAAAATGTGTAATGCATGTGTAAAAAGGAAGCAAGTCAGAACTTCGTTCAAGCCAAAAAAGGAAGTCATGACCGCAAGGCCACTTGATCTCCTTCACATGGATCTATGTGGACCTACGAGAGTGCCAAGTAGAGGAGGAAAGAAGTACATCTTTGTAATAGTCTATGACTATTCCAGATTTACCTGGACCATGTTCCTCAGGACCAAGGATGAAAGCTTTGAAGTATTTTGTCACGCCCCAACCTCGGGAACCGCGACCGACGCTCAATCGAGTGAACCCAACTGAACAAGCCTTTTAAACACTTTCTACTCAACTTAATGCAATTAAGAAAATCATGTTTTCGCTTATTTAGACAATAGAAAAAATCGAACATTCACATTGTTAATCCATTTTCATATCACAAACCTTAAACCATGGTTAAGATTTTAGGATTTCATAAAGTTACAGTTTAGAAGAACAAGAGTTTAGAACTACTATGCAATACGTTGACCCATCCTACATGCGAGTATAACCCAAAAAAACATCAACGGAGCCTCTAAGGATACAAAAGAAAAATTATGACAACAGCGGCAATAAGGACCCGGCTATACCTCAAAAGTGGAAGTCCAGAACAAAAGATGTACAACATAACCCATTGAAGGAGAAAGGGGCTCACAAAGACTTTGAGAGGAGGATGCTTTGCTACGCGCGATTGGCACTTTCCGCTATGGATCCACCTACATTCATTTAAAAATTTAGCGCCCCCGGCAAAAGGGACGTTAGTACCATGGAATAGTACTAGTTTGTATAACTAAACACCATCATGTTAGAAAGAAAAACCATACAAGAGTAAAAATAAATCATAAGGACCTCAAAGCTTCAAGCAATCACCACGTTAAAAATATAAAAGGTTCACATAGTTTCCCTAATTTTAGGTTGGTGTATTTCATATTGTTACGTCATCATTCACAATACCACCACTTTCTTGATTGGAGTCCAATCATGGCCCGATCGGCTAAGCCATCTTACCAAGACGTTACCCTTATTTCATTCTCATTTTCCATTTTCATTTATCAATATAATACCACCATGTGTGTGTAACATGGCGTCCGATCACGGCCCGATCGGCTAAGGCGTCTTACCAAGACGTTACCCTTTTTTGTTAATCATCTCACTTCAATTTTTGGTTTCACGTGTATTAGTTCATCTGCACTTGGGGCCACAATTGCCACATCATACTTGGCACTAGGACACATTCTATAACTCACGTTTCACATTATTCCCATTTTCAACATTAACCTTTCCATTTAAGATCATAGGCACATACAAAAGCAATTCAAGTTATAAGCATAGAGAGGAATTCATCTAGTTTGGCATATTAATCACAATGTAACCATAACTTGAAATTTAGGCATTTAGTACATAGTTCATGTTCTCCACACATCCTCAATTTTACAAAGAATATCACATTAAACATATATAGAAGCACCTTCCACATACATTTTCACAACATCAATTCATTTGATGTAACAAGTACTACATCAATCAAATCTCGTACTTACAGCATTTGCACGGACACCATGGAAGCTCAATTTCTAAGAGGAGGGGGTTTTAGCCGTACATACCTCAATAGAGATTTCCTTGAATCCTTACAATAAATTCCGGAATTTCCTAGCAATTTTAATCAATTTTATGAAAATTGCAAATTGAACCAAGAATTAGAGACATGATTAAGGTTCTAGCTTATTCAAGCATATTAGCAAGGACTAAGAGTGCATTGTGATTTTAGGACCTTTTGTGAAGGATTTTCATCATCTTGCACCCCAATTGCTATCTTTTTAGTTCACAACCTCCCCATACCCCATTACCTTTTATCCATGCAAGAAAATCCAGTTTTAGACCCATAAACCTACAAGATAATTCCTCATTCTACTATGAATTTTGAAACCAAAGGTTAGGTCTCAAGTTCTTACCTCTTGGGATGAAGGTCTAGCAGCTGTACTTGAAATTCTTCAAGGGTTTAGGCAAGTATTCGGTGGGGACTTGATGAAGATCGCACTCTCTCTCTCTAAAACTTCCTCTCTCACTCTATTTGCAGTAAAATAACATAAAATAGGTCTAATGGGGTATTTTTAATGGAATGGGGTTGGGTTTTAAAAGTTGGAAAATAGAATCCCCGACAAAGTCTGCGATCGTATAATGGACATGCGTCCCGCAAAAGGGACCGCAAAAATAGCTTCAAAAACCTAAAGAAACTACCCGGGTATGTGACAAGAGTGCGGTCTGCATACCTGTTCTGCGGTTGCATAATGCACCGCAGAACTGACCCTCACAAAATTCCAAGGGGATTATGCCATGACTATGCGGCCCGAATATTGATTATGTGATAGCATAACGGCCGCATAGTTGACCTCAAAATTAACCATCAAACTGTCTGACTCTGGGATGACTATACGGCTCGCATAGCTATTATGTGACCGTATAATGGACCACATAAATTCACTTTTCTGGAAAACATTATTCCTTAACTTTTTAATTCATAGATTAGTCCAAAGGGTCCAAACTTACAAATTTCTAACACATATACCTAACTTGGCACTACGAGCTTTCGGGTTTTGAGTAGAAATTTTCACGGGGCCTTACATGTTTGTTGCCTTCATCAAAAAGATCCAAGAGAAGATTGGTAACAAAGTAGCATGCATCAGGTCTGATCATGGGAAGAAGTTTGACAATGCCAAGTTCGATGAATTCTACATTGAAATTGGCATCAGTTACAATTTTTCTCCACAAAGAACACCTCAACAAAATGGTATTGTGGAGAGGAAGAATAGAACTCTTGAAGACATGGCAAGAACAATGCTAATTGACAGCGGGATCGCAAAATATTTCTGGGCAAAAAGTGTCTATAATGCGTGCTATTTGGTAAAAAGGTGCATAATCCGGTCCCTTCTGAACAAAATCCCATATGAAATGCTTAATAGAAGGAAGCCTAAGCTGACACATCTAAGAACTTTTGGGTGTAAATACTTTGTTCATAACAATGGAAAGGAAGCTCATGGAAAGTTTGATGCACAAAGTGATAAAGAAATCTTGCTGGGATACTCATCTCAAAGCAAAGCTTACAAGGTCTAAAACAAAAGGACTCAATGTGTAGAAGAAAGCATCCATGTGATCTTTGATGAAGCTCATCTCTCCTATGAAAAAAATAGACAGGTTGATCAAGATGGAGAGCCCTTATCTGTTACAGGTGAAGTAATTAACATAGCAAATGGAAAGGCAGACATAATGAGTTATGTTAAGGAATCCAGTGAAGATGATGCAAATACATCTCCATCAATTGCAGAGGAACCTAGTCCCTCGATTATAATAACTAAAGCTGAAATATAGTTATTGATGCAGTACAAGGAACCCCACTCTGTGAAGTAAGAAACGCTCAACAATCATAGTCAGATGTGCCTGATTCCTCTACTAAAGAGACTAAGGCACCAAATAGGAGGTTCAAAAGTTCACATCCTCTTGACAATATAATCACTCCTCATGACTCATGAGTTCAAACCAGATTAAAATCAAGGAACTCACTTGCCTTCTCAGCTTTTCTTTCCCAAATAGAGCCCAAAAATATAAAGGAAGTGCTAAAATATGCAGACTGGATCACAGCCATGCAAGAGGAGCTACATCAATTTAAAAGGAACAAGGTATGGCACTTGGTTCCTCGACCTACTGATCGAACCATTATAGAAACTAGATGGGTATCAGAAACAAGTTGGATGAGTTTGGAAATACAAAAAGAAACAATGCAAGACTTGTGGTTCAAGGCTATAATCAGGAAGAAGGGATTGATTATGATGAAACATTCACTCTTGTAGCTCGAATGGAACCCATTAGAATTCGGATTGCCTTTGCATCTCATATGGAATTCACTCTATTCCAAATGGATGTCAAAAGTGCATTTCTAAATGGCTGTCTAAAAGAAGAAGTCTATGTCAAGTAGCCCCCTGGTTTTGAGTGTCACAAACACCCTGATCATGTGTTCAAAGTAGATAAGGCATTATACGAGTTAAAACAGGCTCCGAGGGCTTGGTATGAAAGATTGTCAAATTTCTTTCAGGAAAATGGATTTGCAAGAGGGAAGATTAACAACACTCTTTTCCTGAAGAATCGAGGGAGGAACCTACTTATTATTCAGGTGTACATCGATGATATCATCTTTGGAGCCACAACTGACTCTCTCTGCAAAGAATTTACTAAAATCATGGGGAGTGAATTTGATTTGAGTAAGATGGGAGAACTGAATTTCTTCCTAGGACATCAAGTGAATAAATCAAAGAAGGTAACAGTGATAAGTTAGCAAAAGTACATCAAGGAGCTACTAAAAAGGTTTGATATGGAAGCCTCAAAGGTTATCGACACGCCCATTGCAACAGCTACTATCTAGACATGGATGAACCTGGTTCCCCTTTAAACCAGACCATGTATAGAGGAATCATAGGGTCACTATTGTATCTCACTACAGGCAGACCCAAAATTGTGTTTAGCATGGGTCTCTGTGCAAGGTTTCAATCCAATCCAAAGGAATCTCATCTGAAGGCCGCCAAGACAATACTGAGATATCTCAAGGGAACAAAGACATAGTCATCTATTATCCTTTAGGAGACATTTTTGATCTTATTGGGTATGATAAAAATGATTTTGCTATATATCTGGTGGACAAGAAAAGCACATCTGGGATGGCAAACTTCCTGGTTCCTGCTTAATCTCATGGGGCACAAGGAAGTAAAATTTTGTGACACTTTCAACCGCAAAAGCTGAATATGTAGCAACTGCCTCTTGGTGTGCTCAACTTTTGTTGATCAAGCAACAATTGGAAGATTTTGGAGTATTCTCAAACAACGTGCCTCTCTTATGTGATAATACAAGTGCACTCAACATGGCAAAAAATCCAGTTCAACATAAGAGGACAAATCACATTAATGTACATCACTATTTCCTCAAAGACAATGTTAAGAAAAGGGCTTGTATGCATAAATTCTGTAGCACTGAAGACCAAATTATATATATATTTACCAAGGCCCTTAGAAGAGAACACTTTGAGCAAAATCATCTAGAATTAGGGTTGATAAAACAAAATTGAGAACATGGTCCCCCAATGATTGGCAATGAAAGAAAGGTTTAGGTAAACTAAGCTAAAAGGTGTTTTTTGGTAAAGTCTAACTCATGTCTATACTGTTATAGGTAGACACCCTTGATGATTACAGAGAAACTAAGCATTTGAAGTTGTACACTGGTAACAAAGGTCAAAGCTTATAGACAAGAGATCAGTCAGAGAACCTGGTTCTCTTTACACAGGTTAGTATTTTCTATGTTCTCTCATGCACAATTCTGAACAATCAAAATAAAGTGTCACATCATCAGCGTATAATTTGCATATTTTAAACCTAAATGCCTCACCAGCTATAAGATTGACCCATCTCCCTAAGACCTGCCGCCCTTTTTCTAACTAATCCCTCTGTCATCATAAATACATCCATCTCTGTCACCACGCTTCACACATCAACACTTCCAAACATTTTCCCTATTCACTCTCTTTTGTTCACCAAATCTTTTCCTTCTCTCACTATGGGTGAAGACCAATCGATCTTTAGTACTATCGAGTCTCACCAGTCAAAAGACCAGCACCAGCCTCTCCTCCTGATGCTACTAATTACTAAAACCCTATAACACATTGACCCCCACCCTTCATCTCCTCTCCTACTCATTCAAGTTCTTGCTCTCTCAAGAGTTTCCCAGTTGCAGGAGGTGCTTCCCAGAGCTCATCTCTCACCTTTCCAGAATAAAGGGATGTCACACATAGTGATAAGAATGAAGGAAATAAAAAAATCTCAAGTTCTCCTATAGATGAAAGGTTAAAAGCAGACCAAGTTATGGGAAATAAGGTCATCGACTCAACAGAGATTGCTCCCAAACCTCCATCCACCGGTGCCTCTCTTGAGCTTCTCATGAATCTACATGAAAAGGAAGTAATCGAAAATATGTTGTCCATAGCAAATAAAGGGGGTTTTGTCGTACAAAGTGAGGATGTTCTTAAGACTTAGGGGCAAACATCTAAACCTATTAAGAGGATAGTGAGCGTTTGCATGTTGATCCTTCAGCAAAGGAAGGCACTACTATGGAACTTGTTAAAGGACCTGATCCGCCTTCCATTCAGGAACCCCTGGTCAGTACTGACCCTGCTCCCTCTCCTTATTTAGACATGGAGCCTCTGAGTGTAATCATGCCTGAGATAGGGCATGCGTCTACCAATCAAAAGGAGAATAGTGAAAAAGATTCTAATGACTTACTAATCACAATTCTGCCTAGGCAAAGAGTAGCTATTGGGGAGGAGCCCACTTCTAAGCAACCCACAACAAGGTTTGAAAAGAAGGAGGCTCTTGAGTCTGCTCTTAAGAACAGTCAGACTAAATCAAGAAGGAACCAATCAGTGAAAGATGACAAAGATGTAAATGAGGAGTTAGTTTCTGTGAGTGTGGATGAAGAGAAAGAGGAGGAACCTAGTACGTTAACTAAGAAGATATCACAAAAGCATGGTCGTCTCAAACCAAAAAGGAGATTTTCTGTGTCTTTGAAACATTGAACTAGTGTTACTGATGTTGCTACTACTAAGACTATGGAGAAAGACTTAGATGCTAAGTCTACAAAGTCTAATAGTAAGAAGAAGGATGTCCGCAAGACTGCTAAGAGAAAGGTTAATACTATTGGTGAACCTGGTTCCTCAAAGAAGGCCAAGGATGATGATGCGGAACGTGCTTAGAAAGAAATATTGTGAAGTCAAAGGTACTCTGGGGGCGTACATTCGCCTCTAATGTCACGGAGGAGGCTGGTATGAGACAACTGGTTGAAATATCTAATTTCCAACAATGGACACACTTGTTTATAGGTGATGCTACTAGGGTATATAAGGAAGAAGTTCAAAGCTTTTATGCCGACTTGTACAAGGCTGAGGATTTTCATATTTGCACCTTGGTAAATGGTGTCGACATGGTAGACGTTGCCTTGCTGGGATCTATTCTTGATGTGCCCACTGAAGGGTTATTTAGTGTTCAAGGAGTGTGTACTCAGAACTTCAGAAATACAATCTTAAAGGATAGAGTGGTTCAACATGGGAAATGGGTTCAGAAGAAGGTTCTCCTTCATGTTAAGCAATTGCTATTTGAAATGGTAAATAAAGTGCTGCTACCTCGAACTGAGTGACGATCCATCACCACTCGTGCAGATCTATTCCTCATAGAAGCACTGGATGACTTTACTACCATCAATTTGCCTAGGATCGTGATAGAGCACATGTACAAAGTGGCTGAGTTTAAAGATAGTAGTTGTCGATGCCCC
>MU744807.1:105071-122468 GCA_026770625.1 Nicotiana glauca | reverse complement strand
GATGAACTTCTTGTTTATGTGAATACAAATTGCTAGTTTAATCTCTATTTGTTCAACTTCGTGTTTGTTGTAGTTAATTGACAGGATCCTCAATTAGTTGTGCCTATTTAGTGTGCATAACTTGGAAAAGAGTGCATATTTAGGTTATTGTTGAACAACACCACTCTTAAATTATAAGAGGAATCTATAATTGCGGGTTAAATGAGGGATTAGGAATAACGAAGCTTTGGGTGTAATCTAAAGTGAATTCTGCTAATTAAAGCTAGCTAGTGCATCTCGAGAGAGTGCAATAGTATATTACTGTGATTATTCGGGAGAGATTTACGGTAAGAAGAGTGTTCATAATTGATAGATATGTGTTGGTAAATTTGTATGAGCATAAACAGAAGGGATTCCATCAATAGGGGAAATCATTGCCTTAGCTTCTTCTCATTATTGTTTACAACCTTAGCGTTTTAGTTTACGGCTATTTAATTTACTTGTAAAATTAGTTACTAAAGAAACCATCAACTGTGATTCAAATATTTAGAAAGCTGGTTCTGAAGAGTTAGTGGTTCTGAAAATAGTAATTAATAGGTTAACGCTCTGTGGATTCGACCCTGGGCGTAATACTCGGGTTATATTTGCAACGTCCGCATTGTCCTTTTTATAAGGCATAGTTGGTCGTGATCAGCTTGCGACATGGTTCTCTTTACTGTCACGACCCAAGTTCGCCCTCCATGAACAGTTGTGACAGCACCTAGTCTCTACGACTAGGTATGCCTAACAAATGCAGGGAAAAAAAACAATTGCAGAAAGAAACTAATAAAAACCAAGATAACAAAATATAACAGTGTTTTAGATGCCGCCTGACATATAACAATACAAGATTTCCAACTGAACACTCCCAAAACCCAGAATCCCATGAATCACAAGCCATGGATATGAAAAAGTGCTCTAACTCCGGAATGTCTAAATTAAAAAAAATACATAAGGGTTATAACTACTAAAGATAATAGAAAGGGACTCCTCGGTCTGCGGACGTGGAAGATATAACTCGAAGTCTCTAGAGAAACACCTCGCCTCAAGGGTGATAAGACTGAGTGGAAGTACCTGGATCTACACATGCAAAAAATATGTGCAAGAAAGGGCATGAATACACCACAGCGGTACCCAGTAAGTGCCAAACCTAACCTCGGTCGAGTAGGGACGAGGAAGGTCAAGGCCCTATTGGTCATATACAATAATATATAAGGAGGATGAGCAGTAGTAAAGAAATACAGATAATGAGAGAAACAACAACCACAACCAAGGCAAATAATCACTGAAGGTATATAACTCAACATAAAGATAACAACCGGGGATCTACCAGGATATTGTCCTGTAGCCCCTAAATGTAAATATCCAGCAACCGGGGGTCTACCAGGATACCGTCATGTAGTCCCCAAATGTAAATGTCCAGTGGATCTCCCGAGTGTTGTCCCGTAGTCCAACTCATACTGCACGAGGGATCTACAGGAATCCCGATCCATAGTCCCCAAATGTAAATACCCAGTATAGGGGGAATCTACTGGGTGCAGTCCCGCAGTTCCATATAACTTTACAGGGGGATCTACTTGAATATCAATCTGTAGCCCCAAATAAAAAGTCAAGGGGTATCTACTGGGAACCGCCCGTAGTCCCAATGTAAACACGCAGCAACAACACAAGAATAATCAACTCAAACTAATTTAATATCAAAATAGACAGGTAATTCTAACCTAGCATGCTACACAAAGTTCAGATAAGGCAGTTTGAACAAGTAAATAATTTAGTCATTTAGGCATGCTTTCCAAAGCTAACAGTAAGCTCAAAGTTCAAGTAGTGTAAACAGTCAAGTAAAATACGAAATATAGGTACTTAAATGAAAAAAAAAAGGATTTTCAACATCCAGCACAAGTAGCGCTCGCCACCTCACGTACAAGGCATTTCAAATATCACAATACCAAATCCTAAGGGGAGTTCCCCATACGAGGTTAGACAAGCTACTTACCTCGAACCAACTCAATCAAATCTGTACCACGTTCTTGCCACAAATATCTAACTCCAAATGGCCCAAATCTATTAAAAGTAATTGCATAATATAAATATAACTTTAAGTAACTAATTCAACTAATTAATTCGAAGCTAACACGCAAAATTAGGAAAAATGACCAAAACGTCCCCCAGGCCCATGTCTCAGAGACCGACCAAAGTCCCCAAATCCGATAAACGAGACTTCCTATACTATTTTCACTCAATTCTGACTCCGAATCGGCTTTCAAATCCCGAAAATTTATTTTATAAAGTTCCACAATTTTTCCCATATTTTCATCCCAAATCTCAACTCTAGTGATGAATCCAACGTTAGAATCATGTATTTTAGCCATATTTGAGTTAGAATCACTTACCCCAATGGTTTTCTTGAAAATCCCTCAAAAAATCGCCAAAGACCGAGCTCTCTAGGTCAAAATATGAAATAAAACCCAAATCTCGTATTTATAATGCACCTTCTGGATTCCCTCACCGCTGACCGCGAAAAATCACTGCTGACCACGATAGAGCACTGCTGACCACGGTAAATCCACCGCTGCAGCGGAAAATGTTGACTGTAGTGACAGGCTTTTATATTTTGGCCATAACTTTCTATACAGAAGTTTATATAGTGATTTCTTTAACTTTCTGGAAACTAGACTCGAAGGGCTACAACTTTCACTTTTGAATCATCTCAAAATTCCTTGTAGATAAAAAGATCTAGGCTTCCGAAGTAAGACCAACAAACCTGCGGATTCTTCATGACCGCAGCCGCGGGCCATTTTCCGCCCCAGCGGTAAAACCACTGCCCCTAGCGGTAAAACTTCCACCCCAGCTATAAATTTAAGCACCAGAACCAATGCCTTTGTTCCGGTAATGCACGAACTCACGCAAAACTCACCCGAAACACACCCGAGGCCCTCGGGACCTCAACCCAAACATACCAACACCTCCCATAACATTATTAAGACTTAGTTGAGACTTCAAATTACTCAAAACAACACCAAATCAACGTCAGATTCAAGCTTAAGAGCTTAGGAACTTTTAAATTCCACAAATGATGTCGAAACCTATAAATTCAACTCCGAATGACTTGAAATTTTGCACACGCATCACAAATAGCACTACAGACCTACTCCAATTTTTAGAATTTCATTCCGACCCCGATATCAAAATCTCACTATCGAACCAGAAACTTAAAAAATTTGACTTTAGGCATTTCAAGCTTAATTAAGCTACGTACCTCCAAAATACAATCCGAAAATGCCCCTAAGCCCGAAATCATCCAATAGAGCTAACGAAATCGACGGAATTTCATTTCGAGACTGTCCTCACACTGCTCTGACTACGGTCCAAATTCTAAAGCTTAAGCTCTCATTTAGGGACTAAGTATCCCAAAATTCTCCGAAACTCCAAATAAATCCTCCCAGCAATTCACAATAACAAAACAAACACGAGGAATGCAGTTAATATGGGATCGGGGCATAAATTCTTAAAACAACCGACCGAGTCGTTACATCCTCCCCCTCTTAAAACATACGTTCATCCTCGAACGAGCATAAAGACATACCTAAAGTAGTGAAAAGATGAGGTTAACGACTGCACATATCCTGCTCGGTCTCCCAAGTCGCCTCCTCGGCCGGCTGACCCCGCCACTGAACCTTCACTGATGCAATGTTCCTTGACTTCAGCTTTTGAACCTACCTATCCAATCTCTCAAAAGGGCCAATAAACCTCAGACTCAATCTCCCTTCCTTCCCAAGTATCATAATGCCCTTCATAGGCGAAACCCGCAGCAAAACCTGCTCTCCAACCATAAAGGAAACATCACGAACCTTCCGGTCTGCATAACTCTTCTATATGGATTGGGTTGTACGGATTCTATCCTAAATTACTTTGGCTTTCTCCAAAGCATCCTGTACCAAGTCTGTGCCCAGTAATCTAGCCTCGCTCGGTTCAAACCAACCTACCGGGAATCTACACCGCCTACCATACAAGGCCTAATATGGTGCCATTTGAAAGTTAGACTGATAACTGTTGTTGTAAGCAAACTCAGTCAGTGGCAAGAATTGATCCCAAGAACCTCCAAACTCCATCACACACGCAGGAAGCATATCCTGAAGAATCTGAATGGTGCGCTCGAACTATCCGTCCGTCTGGGGGTAAAATGTTGTGCTCAACTCCACCCGAGTGCCCAACTCATACTGTACTACCCTCCAGAACCGTGATGTGAATTAAGTACCTCTATATAAGATGATGGAAACCGGAATACCATGCAGTCGAACAATCTCCCATATATAAATCTCCGCTAACCGCTCTAAAGAATATGTAGTAAACACAGGAATAAAATGTGCGAACTTGGTCAGCCGATCCATAATCACCCAAATGGCATCGAACTTCTTCAAAGTCCGTGGAAGCCCAACTACGAAGTCCATGGTGATCCGCTCCCACTTCCACTTCGGAATTTTTATCTGCTAAAGCAATCCACCCGGCCTCTGGTGCTCATACTTTACCTGCTGACAATTGAGGCACCGAGCTACAAATCCAACTATATCCGTATTCATTCGCCTCCACCAATAGTATTGTCTCAAATCCTGATACATCTTCGCGGCACCCGGATGTATGGAACACCGCAAACTATAGGCCTCCTCTAGAATCAAGTCCCAAAGCCCATCAACATTGGGTACACAAACCCGACCCTGCATCTTCCATACCTTGTCATCACCAATGGCCACACCTCTGGCATCGCCCTGCAGAACCTGGTACCTAAAGGCACACAAGTGAAGGTCATCAAACTGCTGCTCTTGAATACAATCAAACAAGAAATACCGAGAACCCACACAATCAAGGACCCGACTAGGCTCCGAAAGATCCAATCTCACAAACTGATTGGCTAAGGCCTGAACATCCATTGCCATAGGCCTCTCTGCTGCTGGTAAATAATCCAAAATCCCTAAACTCTCCGCCCGGTGATTCAAAGCATTGGCCACCATGTTGGCCTTGATCGGGTGATACAAAATAATGATATCATAGTCCTTCAGTAGCTCTAACCTTGTCCTCTAACGCAAATTAAGGTACTTCTACTTGAAAAGATGCTATAAACTCCGATGATCAGTATAAATCTCACATGGCACACCGTACAAATAATGACGCTAGATTTTTAAGGCGTGAACAATAGCAGCTAACTCAAGAACGTGGATAGGATAATTCTTCTCATTAACCTTTAACTATCTGGACACGTAGGAAATCACCCAACCATCGTGCATCAATACCACTCCAAGTCCAATCTTTAAGGCATCACAATAGACAGTATAAGACCCCAAACCGATAGGCAATATCAAAACTGGGTTATAGTCAAAGATATCTTGAGCTTCTGAAAGCTCTCCTCACACTCTTCCGTCCCCTAGAATGGAGCACCCCTCTGGGTTAGTCCGGTCATAGGTGTTGTAATGGATGAAAATCCCTCAACATATCGATGGTAATAACCCGCCAACCAAGAAAACTATGGATCTCTGTAGCTGAGGATGGTCTGGGCCAATTCTGCACTACTTCCACTTTCTTCGAATCCATCTTTATCCCCTCACTAGATACAGCGTTACCCAAGAATGCCACTGAATTCAACCAAAACTCACATTTCAAAAACTTAGCATATAACTTCTTCTCTATCAAAGTCTAAAGCACTATCCTCAGGCTGCTCATTATCTTTCCGACTCCGGGAGTATAACAGAATGTCATCAATAAAGACAATGACGAATGAGTCAAGATATGGCCGGAATACATTGTGCATCAAATGCATGAAGGCTGTTGGGGCATTGGTCACCCCAAATGACAAAACAAGGAACTCGTAATGACCATACCGAGTCCTGAAAGCAGTCTTTGGGATATCTGGCTCCGAATCTTCAATTGATGGTAGCCTGAATGCAAGTCAATCTTAGAAAACACTCGTGCACCTTGTAACTGATCAAACAGGTAATCAATACGAGGCAAAGGATAATGGTTATCACTGTAACTTTGTTCAACTGGTGATAATCAATGCACATACACATAGAACCATCCTTTTCTTAACAAACAAGACAGGAGCACCCCAAGGTGATACACTTGGCTGAATGAAACCCTTATCAAGCAATTCCTATAATTGATCCTTCAACTCCTTCACTCAGGAGGAGCCATACGGTACAGAGAAATAAAAATGGGCTGAGTGCCCGGTAACAGATCAATGCCAAAATCAATATCTCTATTGGGTGGCATGCCTGGAAGATCTGCTGGAAACACATTCAAGAAATCCCATACTATTAAAATCGAATCAATTGTAGGGGTATCGATATTGACATCTCTCACATAAGCTAGATATGCATCACACCTTTTCTCAACCATTTGCTAAGCCTTAAGGAAAGAAATAACTTTACTGGAGTGTGATCTAAAGTACCCCTCCATTTAACTCGCGGTACAGTTGGCATAACCAACATCATAGTTTTGGCGTGACAATCAAGAATAGCATAATGGGGAGTAAAACCAGTCCATGACCAAGATAGCATCAAAATCTACCATCTGAGCAAGTATAAATCAGCTCTAGTCTCAAAACCACTAAGAGCAATCAAATACGATCGATAAAGACGTTCCACAATAAGAGAATCTCCCACAAGAGTAGAAACATAAATAGGGGAACTCAAAGAATCACGAGATACACCCAAATTCAAGGAAAAATAAGAAGACACATAAGAATAGGTGGAGCTTGGATCGAATAAAATTGATGCATCTCTATGAAAAACCAGGACAATACCTATAATGACAAAATCGGAGGCGACAGCCTCGGTACGGGCAGGAAGGGCATAATATCTGGCCTGGCCTCCCCCTTTAGGGTGACTTTTACCTCCCCGACCTCCACCTCTAACTGACTAAGCAAGTGGGGTAGCAACTGGTGCTGTAATCATAGCCTGTGAACTTTGTGGGGCATGTTGTGGCTGAGAAGTCTGTGGAGGTGCACCCCTCCCTAGTCTAAGGCAATACCTTATCGCATGGTGTATATCACCACACTCAAAACAACCTCGCACTTCACATGGAAGTGGGAACTGTGCGGTACGGGTACTTTTAGACCCTTGAACACCTGAAACACTATGTGAAGTCTGAGCCACAAACTAAGCTTGCATACCCACAAAACCTCTACCATGCCGAACTCTTCCTCCAAAATAAGGGCCAGTGGGTCTCTCTAGTCTATGAGGTTTCCTCGACTCCTTGTACTCTCTCTCCTGGCCTCATATGTCCTCTCTCTCTCTGACCCATCTATCCTCTACCCGGCGAGCGACCCTTTCCACCTACTGAAATAAGACCATAGGCTGTGTTCCCATGATACCCAAAACCTAACCAATGTGAACTCACTGCTCT
This sequence comes from Nicotiana glauca, assembly GCA_026770625.1. NCBI lineage: Eukaryota > Viridiplantae > Streptophyta > Magnoliopsida > Solanales > Solanaceae > Nicotiana > Nicotiana glauca. Next base: position 115,055 of record MU744807.1, on the reverse strand, counting down.
AAAGTGGGGGCGGTGGGAGTCTGGGTCCCTCCCCCGATCTGTAAAATAGTTGGTACAACCTAAATTAATCCCGCCTGAACCAATGTACCAAACATGCTCATGAACTGTGTTAAGGTCTCCTGAAGTGCTGGAGTAGTAGTAGCAGTAGGCGTATCAGGCGCCTGGGCTCTAGCTGGAACTACTGGTGGCTCCCATATAGCAGCTTGTGTGGGTGCTCTAACTGCACGGCGTGCGTTTCCTCGGCCTCTACACTGGCCCCGACCTCTGATGGCTCTCGTAGGGGGTGCGGGTGTCTGGTCATCTCCGGTGGCACGTATACTCACCATCAGTGAGAGAATGGAAAATAGAGGTTTAGGATTGTGATGTCGAAAATCTTGCACGATAAGGAAATCAAATGAAGTGAAATTTTCCTAACGGTTACATAGCCTCTCGTAGATAAGTATAGACGTTTTTGTACCGATCCGTGAGACTCTAATAAATTGGCTTGTGATTCATGACTCCTATGAATCAAGAGCTATGATACCAACTTGTCACAACCCAAGTTCGCCCTCTGTGAACAGTCATGATGGCACCTAGTCTCTAATAAATGCGGAAAAAAAAAGAAAGAAACAATTGCGGAAAGAAACCAATAAAAACCAAGATAACAAAATATAATAGTATTTAAGTTGCCGCCCGACATATAACAATACAAGATTTCCAACTGAACACTCCCAAAACCTGAAATCCCATGAATCACAAGCTATGGATATGACAAAGTGCTCTAACTCTGGAATGTCTAAATCAAAGAAAAATACAAAAATGCTATATCTACTAAAGAGAATAGAAAGGGCTCCTTGGTCTGCGAACGCAGTAGATATACCTCAAAGTCTCTAGATAAACATCTCACCTCAAGAGTGATAAGACAAAGTGGAAGTACCTAGATCTGCACACGCAAAAACATATGAAGGAAAGGGAATGAGTACACCACAGTGGTACCCAGTAAGTGCCAAGCCTAACATCCAACGAGTAGTGACGACCCTACCAGTCATATACAATAATATATAAGGAAGATGAGCAGCAGTAAAGAAATACAGATAATGAGAGAAACAACAACCACAACCAAGGCAAATAATCACTGAAGGTATACAACTCAACATAGAGATAACAACCGGGGATCTACCAGGATATCGTCCTGTAGCCCCCAAATGTAAATATCCAACAACCGAGGATCTACCAGGATACCGTCCTGTAGTCCTCAAATGAAAATATCTAGTGGATCTTCCAGGTGTCGTCCCGTTGTCCAACTCATAGTGCGCCGTGGATCTACCGGAATTCTCATTCGTAGTCCCCAAATGTAAATACCAAATACTGGGGGAATCTACTGGGTACAGTCTCGTAGTTCCATATAACTGTGCAGAGGGATCTACCGGAATATCAATCTGTAGTCCCAAATAAATAGGAAAGGGGGATCTACCGTGAATCGCCCGTAGTCCCAATGTAAACACGCTGAAACAACACAAGAATAATCAACTCAAACCAATTTAATATCAAAATAGACAGGTAATTCTAACCTAGCATGTTGCACAGAGTTCAGATAAGGCAGTTGAGAAAGTACATAATTTAGCCATTTAGGCATGCTTTCCTAAGCTAACAGTAAGCTTAAAGTTCTACTAGTGTAAACAGTGAAGTAAAATATGAAATATACGTACTTAAATGAAAAATAGAATTTTCAACAACCAGAACAAGTACGCGCTAGTCACCTCACGTACAAGGCATTTCAAATATCACAATACCAAATCCTAAGGGGAGTTCCCGCACACGAGGTTAGATAAGCCACTTACCTAGAAACAGCTCAATCAAATCTATACCACATTCTTGCCACGAGTATCCGACTCTAAATGGCCCAAATCTATTCAAAGTAATTGCATAATGTAAATATAACTTCAAGTAACTAATTCAACTAATTAACTCGAAGCTAACACGCAAAATTAGGAAAAATGACCAAATCGCCTCCCGAGCCCACGTCTCGAAATCCGACCAAAGTCTCGAAATCCGACAACTCATTCAATAACGAGGTTTCCCATACTAGTTTCACTCAATTCTAACTCCAAATATGCTGTCAAATCCCAAATATTCATTTTATGAAGTTCAATAATTTTCCCCAAATTTTCATCCCAAATCTCTACTCAAATGATGAATCCAACGTTAGAATCATGTATTTTAGCCAAAATTGAGTTAGAATCACTTATCCTGATGGTTTTCTTGAAAATCCCTCGAAATATCGCCAAAGCCCGAGCTCTCTAGGTCAAAATATAGAATAAAAACCCTAATATCATATTTATAAAGCACCTTCCGGATTCCCACACCGCTGACCGCGGTAAATTCGCCGCTGCAGTGGAAAATATTGACTGTAGTGATAGGCTTTAATATTTTGACCATAACATTCTCTACATATCTCCAAATTATGATTTCTTTACCTTTATGGAATCTAGACACGAAGGGTTACAACTTTCGTTTTTTAATCATCTCAAAATTCCTTATATATCAAAAGATATAGGCTTCCGAAGTTGGACTAAAGAAATTATGGATTCTTCATGACCGCGGCCGTAGACCATTTTCCTCCCCAGCAGTAAAACCACCGCCCCCAACGGTAAAACTTCCAACCCAACTGTAAATTTAAGCACTAGAACCAATGCGTGAGTTTCGGTAATGCTTGGACTAGCTCAAAACTCACCCGAAACACACCCGAGGCACTCGGGACCTCAACCCAAAAATACCAACACCTCCCATAACATCAATAAGACTTAGTTGAGCCTTTGAATCACTCAAAACAACACCAAAACACCAAATCAACTTTGGATTCAAGCTTAAGAGCTTAGGAACTTTCAAATTCCACAAACGATACAGAAACCTATCAATTCAACTCTGAATGACCTGAAATTTTGCACACACATCACAAATGACACTATGTACCTACTCCAATTTTCATAATTCCATTTCAACCCCGATATCAAAATCTCACTATCAAACCGGAAACTTTAAAAATTTGACTTTCGGCATTTCAAGCCTAATTAAGCTACGGACCTCTAAAACATAATTCAAATATGCCCTAAGCCCAAAATTATCCAATAGAGCTAACAAAATTGACGGAATTCCTTTTCGAGGTCGTCCTCATGCTGCTCTAACTACGGGCCAAATTCTAAAGCTTAAGCTCTCATTTAGGGACTAAGTGTCCCAAAACTCTCTGAAACTCCAAACAAATCCTCTCGATAATTCACAATAGCAAAAATAAATACAGGAAATGAAGTTAATAGGGGATCGGGGCATAAATTCTTAAAATGACCAGTCGGGTCGTTACATCTACATCATTGGGTGCATTCGAGCTATTGCCTATTTGGTGCATGTATTGCATGGTATGTGGATTTAGGTAGTATTGGTGTGTCATGTTGGTCAAGTAGCTTGTATTGGATGTGATGCAATTTTGGACTTGGAATTAGTACTATCGAATTTGGTTAAGGTATATTTGGAAGAATAATGTCAGAAGTAACATAGAATATGGTTCTTATTTGGAAAGAGAGCTCCACGACTTGTTGATCTAATGAGTGGTTATGAGTATATGTGTGTTTCTTTCATCATGGTAGTGTACAAAAGTTCAACACAAGGTTTTGGTTGATATGCGATTTGTTACCGGTACCATGTTTGTTATTGAGCAACTATTATGGTCGAAAGTTATTACTATGCGCGTTTGAGTTATGTGGTATATCATGTGATAACATCTTGGAATATGTTTAAGAATTGATACAGATTGTTCAGACTGATATAGTGTATTGATGCAAAATCGGTCCTATAATGAATTACGGATGTTGGGGATTGGGTTCTAAGGTTTATGGACTAAGGTTGAACAAAGGATCATCTGGGTTATGTTATCGGGCTTATATGGATTAGGGTGACGTGGGAACACCCAGGGGTATGTGTATGGAGGGTTATGCATTTATTTGATAGTTGTGTTACAACTCTTCGCACATTTGAGGACGAGCATAAGTTTAAGTTGGGGAGAATGTAACAACCTGGCCGGTCATTTTTGAGCATTTTGCATTCAGTTTGGTGGTTTGAGGTCTTAAGTAGCTTCATATGGTGTAATATGACTTGCATGTATCGTCGGTTTTGATTTGCGAGAGGTTCGGGATTGATTTAGATAGAATGATTCTCAACTAGGAGGCTTTAAGTTGGCAGAGTTGACTAAGTTTGACTTTTATGGATTTGAACTCAGATCGAAGTTTTGATGGTTCTGTTAGGTCTAGATGGTGATTTAGACTTAGACGTATGCCCGGATTTTCATCTGGGTGTTTCTAGAAGATTTTGACTCTATTTGGCAAAAGTTGGCAATTTGAAGGTTTGGAAAGTTCATATGTTTGACCGAGAGTTGATTTTGATGATACCAGGATCAAATTGTTATTCCGGAAGTTGTCATATGTTTGTTATACCATTTGGAACTTGTGTGAAAAATTTGAAGTGATTCCGAGTTGTTTAGACATATTCGGCAAAAGTTTGCAATTTAGAAATTTGAAATAGTATATTAAGCATGATTTAAGGTGTATTCGTCTTTTAGATGTTATTATGTGTGATTTCAGGCCTCGTATAGGCCTATGATATGTTTTAGAACTTGTTGTGATGTTCGGATGGGGTCCCAAAGGGCACGGGTGAGTTTTCAGATAGGTTTGAGACCATTTTGGGCCATGTTGGATATTGCTGGTTTCTTCTAATTTTTTATGTTTTAGTTGTTCTTCACGATCACAAAGATGAAGCCATGATTGCATAGTCTTTTGGGAGCTAATCTTCTTTGTGTTCGCGATAGAGGGATCGCATTCACGACGGTTAAGGCTTTAAGTCTTCGTGTTCTCGTCTATGACTATGTGTTCGTGTAGTGTTGAGCTAAGGTGGGTCATGATAGGTTCTTCTTTATGGTCGTGCTGGAGTGCCCGCGTTTGCGAGGGTCTGTGTAGATATGAATCGCGAACGCGGCCCTAGGTCACAAAGGGTTTACTTGGGCAATGTTATAAAGTACTCTATTTTCAGATTTTGAGTTATTTTATCACACTTTGAATAAGGGAGCTCATATTTGGGCGATTTTGGAGAGGACTTTCATCATACGAACTGGAGTAAGAAATTTTTACTCGAATTTGATTATTTTACATGATTCCATCTTTGATTTTGGCATTCAAGTGATGATTTTAAAAGAGAAATTTGGGGGGTTTCCTAAACCTTTTTAAAGTTAATAATTGAGTTTTGAACATCGATTTTGAGTCAGAATTGGATGAAATTAGTATGGTTCATATTCGAATGGGTTATCATAATTTGTGAGTTTTGTCGAATTTCGTGATGCGGGCCCGAGTTGAATATTTAGTTGACTTTGAGTATATAATTAAAAATTCGACCTTTATCGTTTAGGTTTGATTCATAGGCATTATTTGATGTTTTGGAGTTGCTTTTAGCTAGTTTCAGGCCGTTCGAAGGTTGATTCGTAGGGGATGGCATTTCTAGAGTATTAGTTTGGCTTGCTTGAGGTAAGTATCTTACTTAAATTTGGTTGAGGCACTAGTTGACTGAGTTATGTATGATATCTACGTGATATGGGTGGCGCATATGTGTGGAGTTAAGCTCATGTACATGCACCGAGGTGTTTTTCATTCTCGGGGTAGAGTTTAGGCTATGATATGCCTTGGATTGACTGTTAAGCTTAATGTTGTGATGTTTCTTATATTTGTACCCCTGTTGTGAGCTATTTGAACCATGTTTGAGGTAAAACAGAGGATAATCTCCTAATTAGACCTTATAAATTGCTACTTTAGTGATGTATTTGACTGATTGAGTTGTGATTGCATATTTTACACATGCATACACCTTAGCATGTCACTTATACCAGTCTAGGAGTATGAAACTTGATGTTCATTAATCATGCACATGTATTCTTGTATATTTGCTTTCATTGTGATATGGATTGGACTTTAGCCTGTGACCTCGCCGGGAAGATTGTGATATTGAGCTTGTGACTATGTTGGGCGAATTGTTTTATTAAACCTGTGATTACGTCGGGCGGATTGCGATATTGAGCATGTGATCAAACCGGATAGATTGGTATTATTGGTAAGTGAGTTGTCCGTGCAATATGTGAGATGTCTATGCGGTTGATATATTATTCGCACGTGAGTTGTCCGTGCAGTATGTGATTTATTCGTGCAGTTAATATTATTAGCACGTGATTTGTCCATGTGACACATGAGTTGTCTATGCAGCGTGTGGATATGAATCCATCCCCCTAGGTTAATCTTCTCATGTGCCTTCTTGATGGTGTACACGTGGATTGTGAGAAACCGGTGGGTTTTTGGTTAATGTGAGCATTGGGAGAGTTGGTTATTTGTTTAATTCAATTATTGAAATTCTGATGTGGGCCTTAGAGACGTGATATGATTTTTATTTGGATCAGGTTGTGTGCCGTAACGGATTGATATATGTTTATTATTTCATCTTTACTTGCAATTTCCTTGGTTGTTTACCTAATTTATTTGCATATCTTCCTTATATGCTGGATTGTTGACTGAGAAGAATACGTTAAGAAGATTGTGAGCGCAAGGTGATTTTATTTGTGTTATCATGATATGATCATATTCCTGTCCTATGCTTGTTGGAATTTATGAACTGGTACAGGTGATTAGCGAGTATAATTTATAATTCTTGCTTCTATTGCTTCGCCGAGGTTATTATGATACTTGTTGAGTACATGGGGTCGGTTGTACTCATGGTACACTTCTAAAGCTTGTGTGAAGATCTTGAATTTGAATCATCTTTATGTATATTTCAGACAAACACGATGATGTATTTGTTTTCATATCATCTTGTAAATCTATGTCTTAGTGGCTCATCACTTGTACTACCAGTCCTTGGAATATTATATGAGAATTTCAGTTATTTCATTTATTGAATTCGTATTATTTCATTAGAGTTGTATTTATGGGTTGGGATAAGTTTCATCACAACTAGTTCAATTTTGTGTCATGACAATATCAATAGTTCAAACCACACTCAAAGATCTTATATCTGAGTTGCGATCAAAAGCACCACTATCAATGATACATTGTCCCTTACTCGAGGCTTGAAGGGCAGGACCATTCTATTTCAAGCGACGGCTTCCATTATGTTGTTACTAGCAAACAAGAGGAAGAAACAACAACTAACTATGGCTCTTTCCCAAGATAATGTCTAGGCATATGGGAAATCAGAGCAACCTGGAACTCCTAGACGATATTTTTATTCCTGGGCTGGAGTAAGTAGATGGAAAGGCTATTCTGCCCCTTTCTCTGGATATGGGAAATATATTCTCATAAAATCTTGCTCCAATCTAACCTAGCTGGCGAGTGATCCCACTTTGCTACAAAGAACAAGATAGTAAGCAAGCGTATTTTTGTTCGTTTCTTCTCCACCAAACACGAAAGTTTAAGGATAACTATAGGTCGGTGGCCATGGAAACTTCAATTCGATCTGCCCCCTGGCTAGGAGGAATCTACCTCATCCTGATCACGGGGAGCGATTCACTATTATAGGGGGGGATACATTTTTCCTTAAGGAAAAAATAAAATGCAATAGGTGCTAAAGCATAGGTGTTTTATATCTATCGAGCAAAAACAGTTTGTAATTGTATAGTGGTATTTGAAAACATATCTTAAGGATGCCCTAAAGCACTCATGGTATCATTATGAATATATAAAGCAGATCTTTGAAAGCCTAAAAATATACATGTGTAGTTGAGATGGGATATGATTGCATCACGAAGTCTAAAGACACGATATAATAGGTCGTTGTACCTAGTAGTGGTGAATTACCGAAACCAAATCCACCTTGCACAGACGGAAGATGGTTATCGAAGTCAGACTTAAGTATAGAGATGAGAACTTGCTCATTTTGATCTCCTTGTTTATCAAGCATACTCATTAGCAGTGAAAAAGCAACAACATAGATATGCTTACGAAGCCAAGAGCCACTCATCTGAGCCAGCGAATTTGAATTATTCTAGACCAGCGTGTTGTTCCCACGTGTCCTGCATTAGAACCAAAGCTTTCACGCCTGTCTTTTTGTGTGGAAATGCTTTTTATTATCTCCAGCTCTTTCCCACCAGCTTTTTCTTTACTAGGCATCTAGGCGAACTATTTGAAAACAACATTTCCGATCTAAAACGGATTGTTCCAAATGTTCCTGGAAGTCCTAGTGTTGATTTTTATTCCATCAAAAATCAAAACTGACTCTCAAGTCCTAGTGTTGCCCAAATGCTAAATTTAAACCATAGGTTTCCGCCTAAGATTGATTTTCTTTGCTTACCAAAACGAAAAATCAATAGGACAGGATTAGACAAAGGTGAGCAATAAGATTGGAATTGTATGTGTATATGGGCAAAACGGGGGCTAGTGAGCACCCCGATTTCCCGGTGGGGCAAACGAAGCAAGGACATAGCTACTCGAAATCGGAAGCGAAGCCAGGAACCTCTCGCACTAAGGTCCGAGCGAAGCGCTTATCACTGGGCCCATCGAGACAGTGCTCCATGAATTAGGTTTGGGCTCTAAGATCACAGAAGGCATAACCAAACGTTGCACACGACTAACGAAGTGCCGTGATATCCCTGCCCAACTAGATATCACAATGCGGATCTCGACCTGTATCAACAACGGATCAGTGATTAACGAAAAAGAAGATTTTTACCTTTCTTAGAGTTGTACTTAGGGTAAAACTCCCCTACTATATAAAGGTGAAGTTTATTGTTCAATAGATACACTGTAACAGACATATCAAGGCAATATACATTTATTTTCTTTGCTTATAAGCTATTCAAAGGTTCTTATTTTTATTCAAGCTTTGCATATATATTTTGGCTCCGAATCGAAGGCAGATTAATTGTTAAGCTCACAACCGAGCCCGAACTCAATACTACGACTAGTTTGGCTATTTATTTTGTCTTTAATTTGTTTATACAATGTTATTGATCACTTGTATTGAATTAGTCCATATATTCTTAAAATCGCGTACAAATTCAATTGTTATCTATTTTAAGGACAAACAATATATATACCTAGGGAAAAGGTTGAAGTGATTGATGACCTATAGTCTTTAGTATATGAAAGATGGACTGTACGGGCAATCTATAGCATCCTTGGGAATTGTAATAAGTAATACAATTAGGAAAACAAAAAGGACATTCAATAAAAGCCTCCTTGCCCACTTGCAAACCAACTTGCGAAGTTGTCATCTTCTTTGCTTGCCCGAACACAACATAAATCTATGGAGTACCAAAAACAAAAGGTTTTTAAAGTAAATAAAGACATCACTTGCCTTTTGTTTGAACGTCAAGTTGGTTAGAGAGAGAGCAAATGTTGATTCTTCTCATACAATGACTAGCTTTTTCTAAATATAAAAATTCATGTTGTGTTTATTTATTCCTTTTTTATTTTCTCCGGTCAATTATGCAGCAGTTGAACTAGCACATGTGCGATCATCCCTACTACAGAAGATTCCCAATATATAATTTCCTACCAGAAAATAGATCTAAATTATGGGTGTGTTTGGTATAGGAGATATTTTTCAATTTTTAGCTTAAATGTTTTGAAAAATATTTTTCTTATCAACTCAATTGGAGGAAAATGGAAGGAAATTTTTTTTTTTTAAAACTCCCTCTCAACTTTCCCCACCCCACCCTCTCTCAAAAAAAGACTTTTTTTTTTTTCAAATTTCAATTTTTTGTTACCACCAACCCAGTGGCGGATGCAGCGTATAACCTACGGGTTCAACTGAACCCATAACTTTCGACGCGGAGTAAAAATTCATTAAAATTGCAAAAAATAATAGATATTAACCCATAAATTTAAAAATACAATGAGTTCAATGTTAAAAGCCTTAAAATTGAACCCATAAGATTTAAATCCTGGATCGGCCTCTGCACCAACCCTATTATCCCTTTACCCC
>MU744807.1:83560-94653 GCA_026770625.1 Nicotiana glauca | reverse complement strand
GGGGGGGGGGGGGGAATAGACAGCTGAAAAATGAAGACAAGCAATGAATTATTATGAACACCTAGATCCTCGTACAAGAAAAATGTGAACTTGAAGTTCAAGTAATAATTCATTTGCAGAATAATGCCAGGAACATTTGCTTACCCAAAACTAAATGTCATATTTCAGCTGCTAATGCTCCAAATGGAATTAAGTTCATGATAGATAAAGTCTATGGCACACAGCAAGCGTAATAGACTAATCGGTTCCAAAGATAAAACTCCTTGAAGAAGGAGATGAGAAAATGATAAAGATCGTCATACTAAGGAGGCAAATGATCTATAAGAGCACCATGACATAATGTTTTATAAGACCTCATGTGAGAGGCTCAGGTACCTGAAACTATTGAGATCTCGATAAGTTATGTCTTTATTGGGTGGAGATAGAACCGATATATAATGATCGTCGACAATATTGTTGATATAATGCAGCGTTCAATATTATTAATATTGACGAGGATCTTGAGCTCAAATATGTCATGGAATTTGAACAGATAAATGATTGGCCAAATGAAAAATATGCAATGAAAATTGACTTCACCTAAAAAAGTGAAGTTGGACGGATAATCCCAACACCTGAAAGTGAAATGATAAATCAAATCGATAGGCATAAAGACGACTTGCAGCACATAATTTTTAGAAAATATTCCGGCATTAGTTATATGGAGATATGTTCTTCTATGGTGGATGAAATCCTTTTCAGGTTTTAATTTGGCAATACATAAAATACTTAATATACATATAATAAAAATCCTTGAAGAATTTAAATTATTAAAGTTTCAGCAGATCCTTATGTGGCTTAGAGTAATCATGGTGTACATAATTTATTTTTGTATTTAGTGCAATTGATGCACTAATGTATCTTGCTAGAACCATAAGTATAACAATATTCTAGAAAGATATAGTTTTACTCCTATGTGTATTGAAATACGATTAGTGTTATATTGCAAAAGGAATCTATGATATTGATTTGTTTATTCTAACAGATATTGTCAATGTTTTGTTGGTTATGCAAATACAGACATTTTCTAAAGTTCATTCTGTATGTGAGGGTACTGCTATATTATTATTTCACAAGGCAGTCAATTGTTCATACTTATCCAAGTCATGTAAATATACTATCAATTGATAAAGCAAGTGACTCAACACACAATTGATGTGTGAATTTTCCTTGAAGAAAAGATTCCAATAATAATAAAGGCGGTGATATTTTTTTCAATTGAAAGAAGGATATATTGAAGGAGACAAAATAAAGCATATATTTTATCAAAGTTCTTTATCAGGTAAATCTTCACCGAACAGTGAAATATATGTTCAACAAATTTGTTCGCTTGACAATTTGGTATTCTATTCAGTGAAGCATGAGCAACCTCAACATTTGAGAAGTTGGTATACAAGATCAGAACACGTCATCTCGGAGAAACAAATTTATGTTTTCATCAGGGGGAGGCAAATACGCGTTGTACTCTTTCTTCCTTAGCTAAAATTTTATCTCAATGGATTTTTCCGGCAAGGTTTTTAATGAGGCAGCAAATAGTGCGTATTACAAGATATGTTTACTTTTTTTTTTTCACTAAGATTTTTTCCCACAGGGTTTTTTCTTAGTAAGGTTTTAAAAAGGCACATTATCTATAGACATCCAAGGGGAGTGTTATGAAATATTATAATTATATTAGTGGAGGCCTATAACTTCTACAGAAGTTACTCCCACTACTCTCCTCCATTATGTAGGTAATTCCTACTATTTCTCACCGTTATAGTTGTAACTCCAACACCTCCATAACCTCTTCATGATCTTCCTTCATGATCTCAAATATTTAATGTCATCTTTATGGCATTCTTTTGTATATATCTATGTAATCCTAGAAATAGAGGATTTTGGCACCACATTGTACATACTTGACACACTTGAAAGAAATAACAAGCTCTCATCTCTTGCTCTCTATATTCTTGTCTATTTTCTTGCTTTATTACCTTGAGCTAAGTTTCGTAACAAGCAGTAAATTTTAGTGGATATTATAGTTTTGAACAAAACGAACATATTTTTATGTCCTTAGGCCATTTCCAACCTTACCCCATTTTCCCATAATGGGGGCAATTTTTGGGGTAATGAAGCTCCAATCCTCCCCCACTTTTGCCCCTAGAATGGGGGATGAATAGTGTTCCCTCAAATATGGGGGCACACTATTCATCTCCCCCATTACTATTCATGTATATTTTATTATTTAATTTTTTAATTTATCTCTTTGTATATACCTAATTATGTTTATGTAACATCTTTATAATATTAATGTTACTTATTAACTTTGGCGTATAACTTTGATAAATTAATTTTTGTGCATTTAGTATTTTTATGTAAAATTGTAAGTAAATTTTATTATAAGTTATAATTGTACAAACAATATATAATCATCTCAAAAATTAAATATGAGTTATTATTTAATATATCCAAAATTTTCAACCCTTGTGCAAACTATCGTGAGCCACGTTCGGCAAATAAGAAATATTTTGCGATGAAACAAGAATCATGTCGAGAAGATGTTGAACATGCATTCAGAGTTTTGCATCAACGTTTTGCAATTTGTGACGAACCGACCCATCGTCTCATGAGTTACCGCTCCTTTTCCCCCATTCTTATGCTTCTTCATATTTCATTATCAGTACTTGGTGTGTAATAGTTGATTTGGATTGGTCTTGGTAGGAAATGAGACACTTAGTCTCTTTTAAGAAGGCTTAAGTTAAAAAAGTCAACCGGATGTTGACTTATTAGTTAGAAGGATCGGATGTGATTTTCAGTGATTTGTTTAGCTTCGGGAGGTGATTTGAGACTTAGGAGTGTGATCGGAAGTAATTTTGAAGGTCCGGTGTAGAATTAGGCTTGAATTGGCTAAGTTAGTATTTTGGCGAATTCCGGTTGATGGGTGAAATTTTGATCCGAGGGTCGGAATGGAATTTCGAGAGTTGCTATAGTTTTGTTAGGTAATTTTGGATATGTGTGAAAAATTTCGGGTCATTCGGACGTCGTTTGATTGGGCTTTTGATTGAGTGCGTGTTTCGGAAGAATTTGAAGAACTTAGGATTTGATTTGATGTAATTTGATGGTTTTAGTGTTAATTGTGGTATTTTGACAATTTGAACAAGTTTGGATGATGTTTTAAGATATGTTGGTATTTTTGGTTGAGGTCCCGGGGGCGTCGGGGTGATTCCGGATGGCTAACGGGAAGTTTGGAACTTGGAAAATATTGCAGAAATTTCAGATAAGGTGTTGCAGGTTTTATACCTTCGCGATCGCGTAGGTGTGTCGCGTTCGCGAAGAAGGGAATTGGGAGGCAGGTGAATTACTCTTCGCGTTCGCGACGTGTGAGTTTGCGTTCGCGGAGGGGTAGCTGGTTGTGCATCGCGTTCGCGAGGCAGTAGCCGCGAATGCATATAAGGAATTGAGGTTCAGGGTTTTTGGTCTTTGCGTTCGCATCATGTATGTCACATTTGCGTATGTATGAGGAATAAAGTTTCGCGTTCGCGTGGTGTGGAACGCGTTCGCGAAGGGCATTTTGGCAGATGGAAAAATTTGAGCATCGCGAACGCGGGATAGCCCTCGCGTTCGCGAAGAATGAGGGGTCAGACCTGAGCAGAAAGTTTATCAACATTTCATCTGCGATTTTAGCCATTTTTCCCCCATGGTTGATCATTTTGAGAGCTTCTTGGTGGAGATTAAAGAGGGATTCGAAGGAAATCGATTGGAGGTAAGATTTTTAGCTTAAAACTCATTTTTATTGTGAAATCCACCTAGGAATTCATGGAATTAAGCCTAAAATTTGATGAACTAAGGCTTGGGATTTTGAGATTTAAATTTAGGATTTGATGGAGCATTTGAACTCGGATTTTGATAAATTTGATATTTATGGACTCGTGGCAAGACGAGGAATCTGGTGATGTGAATTTTGTAATTTTTTGAGAAGTGGTCCCGGGGCTCGGGTTTTGCTAGTTTCGAGATTTTTGCTATATTTCAATTGTTTTCGATTGGGTATTGTTCCCTTGACATATTGTGATGTATTCACTCTGATTTTGGTTAGATTCGATGCGCGTGGATGCCGATTTGAGGGGCAAAGGCGTCGAGAGCTAGAGATTTCACTGGTTCGAGGTGAGTAATGATTGTAAATGATATCCTGAGGGTTTGAAAACCCGGATTACACATCATAGTGCTATATTGAGGTGACTTGCATACCGGATAGTGGGCGTAGGGTAGAGCACCACTGGGGATTATGACTTGGTCCATCCCGATTGATTAATTTACGCGTATTTGACTGGAATTTATTTGTTATCACTGTTGTTTGGGCTGATTGCCGTATTTGGGCTTTGTGCCAACTATTTGAACCCTTCGGGTATTATTTTCACTATCTTCCTTACTGTTTTGGACTTATTACGTGAACTCAGTCATATTATTTCTCCACTACTTTACAACTCTGTCACTTTTACTCGTATTGAGTCTTAAATGATAATTTGGGTTGAGGACTACTGTTTTACTAGTGTCCGAGGGGCTTGTGATGATATCCTGACTGAGTGCGGCCGAGGGCCGGATGTGAGGATACACGGAGGTATTTGAGGACTAGGGCCTGGATGTGAGGATTATATATGGATTGGACTGTACGCCGCAGTAATATATTATATGGATCGGACTACACGCCGTAGTAGTATATTATATGGATCGGACTGCACGCCGCAGTAGTATATTATATGGATCGGACTGTACGTCGCAGTATGTATATATTGGATCGGGCTGCACGCCGCAGTGATATATAGCGCTTGGGCTGTAGGAGCCCCTCCGGAGTCTGCACCCCCACAGTGAGCGCGGGTACCTATATGGATCGGGCTGCACGCCGCAGCGATATGTGGATCGGGCTGCGCGCCGCAGCGGTTATTATGTGGTACTGTTTATGAGAGTAATTTGAGATAGAGAGAGAGCCCGAGGGACTGAGAGGGTTGTGGAGAGTGAGCCCGAGGGGCTGGCTCAGTTGGAGATATTTCCCGAGGGGCGAGCTTTTATGTGCTCATTTTGCATACTTATTGCCTTCTTACCTATTATACTGTGGTATTTGTGCCCGAGGGGCGGATTTTCTGTGCTAATCAGCACTAACTATTTTGAAACCGTTTTTGTAATTATTGAAAAGACCATTTTCGAAAGAGATTTGAACTGAGCTGAAAATTTCTAAAGATTTCACTGATTTCTCAGAAAGCGTACCCGACTTTTGTATAGCATGTTGGTTGCTTTACGTGATTTTAGGCTGCTCAATTATTATTTACTTTTATTACTCACCGAGTTGGAGTACTCACTTTACTCCCTACACCTCACATGAAGATGCAGGTATTGTTCACCGGTAGCATGTTTTGAGCTGGTTGAAGGTATTGCTATTGTAGCTGAGCAGAGTGACCGCCAGCGTTTGCGATACTGGATTATGTCCTTTGGTTTTAAATTTTATTCTGTATATTGTTAGCTCTGTAGTTGTATTTAGACTTCTCTAGATGCTCGTGACTTATGACACCCCGGTCGGGCTGTATTGGGTTGTATTTACATTGATTAGTATCATTAATTCATATTCGAACTGTTATATAACTGATTAACTGCTTTAAGTGGTGTTCTGCAATGGTCTGGCTGGCCTTGTTTCCTCGAGAAGCGCCATCACGACCGGAGCGGGGTTTGGGTCGTGACACAATTGTTGCAGGACCCCCACATTTTTGGCAAAAGAAGTACTACATGATATAATGACTACATGTATTATACTGCACAACATGATAATCGAGAATGAGCTTGATCTTAATGCACCAATTCAAGATGATTTGGAAGGTCCACCTCCAACAGTAGAAATGGCAGTAGATGAAAATCAACAATTTCAAGATTTTTTAGCTTGACATAGAAGAAATTAAGGACAAAGATGCTCATTTTGCACTTCGTAATGCATTAATAGATCATTTATGGGAGAATACTAGAGTTTGAAGTTAAATATTTATGTAGTATGTATTTAATTAATATTGTATCGCAATGATTTCACTTTTATTTGAATTATTACTTAATCTATAATAACCGATTATAAATTATATTATTTAAAATTTTATGGATTGTTTTAATGGAAATTACAAATTAAAGAAAATAAAAGATGGAATTTGTTTAATGGAATTAAAAAATAAAAAAGAAATGAAAGATAATAATATAATATAAAAGGGTGGAAAGAATATAAAAAAGCTTGGAAAAGAAAATGAAAAAATGGTTGGAATAAGTTGTTACCAAAATGAGAAAATCCTAATTTTGAAAACCAAAAATTGGGTTAAGATTGGAGATGCCTTAAATCCTCGATGGATAGTTCAATCTACAGGAGTTCAGTATTACGTCATTGAATTATAGCTGCACTTTGCGCTCCTAGTTAACAGGAGTACTATTGGAAATGTAACTATTCTTGTAAGTAGATTAAGGAATTAGGAAAAGTCCTCTTATGATTGATTGTTGTACATAATTGATTAGTGATATATTGGACTGACAAGAGCGTTATTCTTTATTGCTTCGACTCCCATGCCACATGTCATCATAATATTGGTCCACGTGATGAGTTATTTTTCACTAATACAAATAGTTCTCCCACTTTCTGAATATTCTCAACCGAGTATTCGAGAAGTGAAGAGTTTATTTATGGCGAAATATTTTGCCGCCTCTTCCCAAGATCATTATTGTAACGACCCGACCGGTCGTTTTTAGAATTCATGCCCCGATCCCCCATTAACTGCTTTCCCTAATTTCATTTCTGCTATTTTGGTTTGCCGGGACGTTCGGTATTTGGATTCTGAGTGTTTTGGGATACTTAGTCCCTAAATGAGAGCTTAAGAGTTGAAAAATGGTCCGTATTCGGAACAGTGTGAAGACGAACTCGGAATGGAAATTAAATGGTTCCGTTAGCTCCGTTAGGTGATTTCGGGGTTGGAAGCATGTTCGGAATGTGTTTTGGAGGTCCGTAGCTAATTTAGGCTTGAAATGCCGAAGGTTGAATTTTCGAAGTCTCCGGTCCGATAGTGAGTTTTTGATCCGAGGGTCGGAATGGAATTCCGGAAGTTGCAGTAGCTCCGTTGTATCATTTGGGATGTGTGTGCAAAATTTCAGGTCATTCGGACGTGATTTGATTAGGTTTTTGATCGAAAGCGTATTTTAAAGATTTGAAAGTTCATAAGCTTGATTTTTGGTTAAATCCGTCGTTTCAATGTTGTATTATGTGATTTGGAACTCCGAGCGAGTCTGTGTTAGGTTATATGACTTGTGTGTATGATTGGTTGAAGTCCCGGGGGCCTCGGGTGTGTTTCGGATACTCAACGGACAAAGTTTGGAGTTAGAAGGAAAAAGTTGCAACAGGCTTCTGGTATTTTCGCTTCTGCGGTCCTGGAGCCGCAGAAGCGGAGCCGCATTAGCGTCTTCTTCACCGCGTTAGCGGAGCTGCATAAGCGGCCATCTTTCCGCATAAGCGGAATTGCCCCATCCCAGGAGAACCGCAGAAACGGTCTCCTTCCGCGTAAGCGGAATCGCAGATACGGTTTTGAGTTCGCAAAAGCGGACACAACCCTCTTAAGTTGAATCGCAAAAGCGGTTAGTCTCACCGCAAAAGCGGGACCGCAGAAGCGGTCCCTGGACCGCAAAAGCGGAAATTACTGGTATGAAATAGAATAATCCGAGGGTTTGTTTCAAAAGTTGGAAAATCAATTGGGAGCTGGGGAGAAGGCGATCTTGGGTGGATTTTGAAGAGAAGATTAGTGGGTAATGTTTCTTTAACCTCATTTAGTTTTTTTCTATCAATATCTAGTTAAATTCACCATTAAAATTCGAATTCAAGGCCAAAATTGTGAAAAATTGGATGAAACTTCTTAGACTTAGTTATTGTGATTTGAATGGGCATTTGACCTCCGATTTGGGAGGTTTTTATATGGTTGGACTCGTGAGAGTACGAGGGTTCTGAAAATGTAAAAATTATTCGATTCCGAGATGTTGGTTGGAGGGGCGTTTTGGTTATTTTACCTATTTTCGCGCCCTAGCTCTAAATTTTATAGTGGAATCAGTTGTTTGCAATATTATTTATAATGTGTGATTTAATTGACTAGATTTGGGCCATTTGGAGTCGAGAACTCGTGGCAAGAACGTATTTGCTAGTTGATGTTAGCCGGTTCGAGGTAAGTATCTTGCCTAACCTTGTGTGGGGGACTTCCCCTTAGGATTTGAGTCTTCTATGTTGATTGTATTCCTTGCACGTGAGGTGACGAGTGCGTGTTCGGATTTATTTGTGGTAAATTGATCCTTTAGGCTTTTAGATCGTTGTAATCACCAAATATGAAGTTGTACTTGAGCCGATTGATGAAAATCCTGTTTTACTTAAGTGTTTAACATTTAAATTTCTTTCTTATTTGCTTTATATAACTTGAAGCCTATTACTTGTGTTAGACTAGGAAAGCATGTCTACCTGATATAATTGCCTAATTGCTAAGTTGTTTAATCGTACTACGTGAAGCATGCTAGGCTAGTTCTATCTGCTACTCCGTTTTTCATATTTATCCCTTGGTTTGTTTCTGGCTGTGATTGCACTTTTATTTTGGGACTACGGGACGGTATCCTGGGAGATCCCCCTGCACTTTTATTTTGGGACTACGGGACGGTATCCCGGGAGATCCATTGGACAGTTAAGGAGAGGGCTACAGGACGGGATCCTGGGAGACCCTCATTAGCATTTGAGATTGAGTGGTATTTACCCTGTGTTTCTGTTTTATCTTGGTAGTTATTATTGTTTCGTTGATTTGCCTTATTACACTGTTGCATTTATCATTCTTGTCAGATTTTCACCCTGTTAAATTGTTGATATTGTGATGCACGAGGTTTCTGCCGTGCGATTGTTGATATTGTAATGCATGAGGTTTCTCCCATGCGGTTGTTGATATTGTGATGCACGAGGTTTCTGCCGTGCGATTGTTGTTGAAAGGTTGCACGAGGTCTTTGCCGTGCTATTGTTGGTATTGATGTTTTGCACATGTGGCGTAATAAGGCGGGATATGTTATATGCTTATATGAGGGTTGCGCATGTGGCAGAATAAGGTGGGACATTGTTATGAACGTGTGGCGAAATAAGGCGGTGCCTATTATATTATTTATTGCACACGTGGCGAAATAAGGTGGGTTATGTCAGGGATTGATTGTATAGAGTTGTGACGGCCTGTTGAGGTATTCCTATTTGTTTCTATTGTGATTGTGGATTCTTTGCCTGTATGAACGTTACCTCTTGGGTGTTGTGAGGGAACATCGTACGTGTGGTCCGTCCTCCTTTTCATGTTTGCTGGTTTGTAAAATTTTGTTAGAAACATTTGCACAAGCATACACGTAGCTGATCACTCCTATTAGAGGTGAATTCCTCCTGATTTTTTCTAAGGGTGGAGGTACGCCTCGCTTATCCATTATATTTGGGAGAGTGGCCCTAGTTAGCCAGTTAGTTGTCGGTATGACCATGAGATTGATGGGGCACATGATGCCAATTGTTAGATTTCAGATTCTGGGTCTTCGCGAGTTGTGGTTAGTCTGAGACTTAGTGAAATTTGTGGGAAGAGTGGGATAAGACATTCTGTGAACATCATTGTACGATATAAGTTATTGACTTGTTTCTTTTCTTGCTGTGTTGTGGCCTTAGGATTTAGGTTGTGATTTTACCGTCATTTCGTATCATTGTTTATTATATTCTTGTTGTTAATTGTTGTAATTGTCCCTTATTGTGAATTGTAGCATTTTTGGTCGTTCACGCATTCTTTACATATTCATATGTCATTACCATTATCTCTATGATTATACTGTTTATCGACCGGTAGGTGCCTTGACTGTCCCTCGTCACTACTCCATCGAGGTTAGCCTTGGTACTTACTGGGCACCGCCTTGGTGTGCTCATACTACTCTTCTGCATATTTTTGTTGTGCAGATACAGGTACTCCCGTTCAGTTCTGTCAGTCTTGGAAGGAGGCGTATTGGTAAAGACTTCAAGGTATATCTGCTACGTCCGCAGACCGAGGAGTCCCTTTCGAGCTTTTCTGTAATAAGTATAGTTCTTCCAGTATTTTCTCCTTTGTATAGATATTCTTGAGTCAGAGCCTCTTATGTATCCCCTTAGATTGTGATTTGTGAGTTTCCGGGTTTGGGAGATTTGCTAGCTTCGAGAATTGTTGTGGTATGTGTCGAGCGGCACCTTAAACACCATTTTTATTTTACTAGGCCAGTTTATTTACCTTCTTCCGCAATTATGGTTTATCTTCCGCATTTGTTAGGCTTACCTAGTCATAGGGACTAGGTGCCATCACGACATGTTAATGGAGGGTGAACTGGGATCGTGACAAGATGGTATCAGAGTTCTAGGCTTATAGGACCACAGATCACAAGCAGGTTTATTAGAGTCTCGTGGATCGGTACGGAGACGTCTGTACTTATCTGCGAGAGGCTATGTAACCGTTAGGAAAATTCAACTTCACTTGATTTCCCTATCGTGCTAGATTTTGACATCCACAATCCTAAACCTCTGTCTTCTACTCTCTCACAGATGGTGAGGACACGTACTACTCGAGGTGATCAGGCACCCGCGCCCCCTGCTGCAGCCGTCGGAGGTCGGGGTCAGGGTAGAGTTCGAGGACGCGCACTAGGTGCAGCGAGAACGCCTGCGCGAGCTACCGTCGAGGTACCACCAGTAGATCCAGCCGGAGTCCAGGCACCTGACACGCCCACTGCTACTACTACCCCAGCCATTCAGGAGACTTTGGCACAGTTCATGAGTATGTACACCACTTTGGTTCAGGCAGGATTACTTCCCCTTGCTGCAGCCACATCCCAGGCCAGGGGAGGAGCACAGACTCCCGCCGCCCACACTCTTGAGCAGCGAGCGCATGTTGAGCAGGTTCCAGAGATTATTTCTGCGCCACCTGCGGCACCAGTTCAGCCCGAGGGCATGGCAGCGGCTTCCGAGCAGGAGCAGATGAGACTAGAGAGGTTCAAAAAGTATGATCCTC